>JAAGKR010009007.1:0-28428 GCA_011419295.1 Clarias macrocephalus | reverse complement strand
CCTCTTGAGGATTGACCACAAGTTCTCAATGGGATTAAGATCTGGGGAGTTTCCAGGCCATGGACCCAAAATTTCAACGTTTTGGTCCCCGAGCCACTTAGTTATCACTTTTGCCTTATGGCACGGTGCTCCATCGTGTTGGAAAATGCATCGTTCTTCACCAAACTGTTGTTGGATTGTTGGAAGAAGTTGCTGTTGGAGGGTGTTTTGGTACCATTCTTTATTCATGGCTGTGTTTTTGGGCAAAATTGTGAGTGAGCCCACTCCCTTGGATGAGAAGCAACCCCACACATGAATGGTCTCAGGATGCTTTACTGTTGGCATGACACAGGACTGATGGTAGCGTCACCTTTTCTTCTCCAGACAAGCCTTTTTCCAGATGCCCCAAACAATCGGAAAGAGGCTTCATCTGAGAATATGACTTTGCCCCAGTCCTCAGCAGTCCATTCGCCATACTTTTTGCAGAAGATCAATCTGTCCCTGATGTTTTTTTTTTTGGAGAGAAGTGGCTTCTTTGGTGCCTTCTTGACAGCAGGCCATCTTCCAAAAGTCTTTGCCTCACTGTGCATGCAGATGTGCTCACACCTGCCTGCTGTCATTCCTGAGCAGCTCTGCACTGGTGGCACTCCGATCCCGCAGCTGAATCCTCTTTAGGAGACGATCCTGGCGCTTGCTGGACTTCCTTGGACACCCTGAAGCCTTCTTAACAAGAATTGAACCTCTTTCCTTGAAGTTCTTGATGATCCTATAAATTGTTGATTTAGGTGCAATCTTAGTAGCCACAATATCCTTGCCTATGAAGCCATTTTTATGCAACGCAATGATGTCTGCACATGTTTCTTTGCAGGTCACCATGGTTAACAATGAAAGAACAATGATTTCAAGCATCACCCTCCTTTTAACATGTCGTCTGCCATTCTAACCCAGTCAGCCTGACATAATGATCTCCAGCCTTATGCATCAACATTCTCACCTGAGTTAACAAGACGATTACTGAAATGATCTCAGCAGGTCCTTCAATGACAGCAATGAAATGCAGTGGAAAGTCAAACAACACAAACCAGAGTCATAATACACTAGAATAAGTCTCCCTTTTTATTATATGTCTCAGTCAGCAGTCACGCCAACTTCCCATTTCACTGCCGTTTAGCTATCTGTCAACGGGTCTATACAGATTGACAGACACTCTGTTTGCTGATCGCCCGACCATTGCCTGTGACTTGATGCCATTTTCGAGACCCCTGATTAATTTGTCTTTTTCTAAAGTTTACTGTATGTAATAAAACTTGTCTTTTACTTACCCTTCTGTCCTCCCCTCATCTAATCGTAACAATATGGCACTACAAGTTTAATCTGTTTTACCAAATTCAGGTCTCACAGTATGTACACTGTATAGACAAAAGTATTTGTCTAAACCTGCAATGATGTTGTTTTCAAATACATATACCTTAATATGGAGTCAGCCCCCCTTTTGCAGCTATAACAGCTTCCACTTTTCTTGGAAGGCTGTCCACAAGATTTTTGTGTCCATTCATTCTGTAGAACATTTATGAGGTCGGGCATTGATGTTGGACGAGAAGCCCTGGCTCAAAATCTCCATTCCAGTTTATCCCAAAGGTGCTTAATGGGGTTGAGGTCAGGGCTCTGTGTTAGGGCCGGTCAAGTTTTTCCATACCGAACTCATCAAACCATGTTGGAATAGAAAAGGGCCACCCCAAACTGTTGCCACAAAGTTGCGTAGAAGCATAGCATTGGCCAAGATGTCTTGGTATGCTGAAGCATTAAGATTGCCCTTCAGTGGGGATAAGGGGCCTGGTTGATTGAAACACCAGAATTCAATAAATAACGGGTTTGGTTCTTATATTTGTTTATAAGGACACAAAATTTATTGTATGATTTATATTGTTTTGTATGCAACAATTCAATAGGACACACAGCTGGTAATTGGTGATAGATTAACTTTGTCAAAAGCTTGCCATTCGAGAATCATTCACTGGAATCTATGTGCAGTATTAGAGTGAGGATTTGTCTGTGTGCGAGCTTGCACACATTCACACACTTGGCCATCTGTCAGTGACATAGCCTCAAACGGCAGATGTTATAATAATCTCATAATTCAGAGGCAGTTTCAGACAAGACAAGCCAACAATGCAGGAGAATGCGGCTTGCAGGCATAACCTTCCTTATGTCTGTCTTCACTCATCCCTCAGATTAAACACCTCAGCAGGGGGCATTATTTGCCCCGTGTTTTCATAAGGAGCTAAAAAAGATATTTATGATGGGAAGCATTTCATGAATTTTATTGAAAAAAAAATTCACCATGAATGCCAGGGGTGGCCTGGATCCTATCCCAGGAGACTTAGGGCATGAGGCAGGGTACACCCTTGACTCCCTGGTGCCAGTCCATCGCACAGGGCACACATAAACTATAGGCAGGCAATTTGGGAATGGCAATTTATCTAATCTGCATGTTTTTGGACTGTAGGAGGAAACCCGCCAAGCATGGGTTGAACACACTGCAATCTGTGTTCTACTCAACATACACAAAGACCCAAGGCGGGAATCGAACCCTTGACCCTGGAGGTGTAAGGCCACAGTGCTAACCACCCCGCCACCATGCTGTTTAGCTTTATGGCTGTCCTGTGGCGAATGTTATTTACATTTACGCATTTGTCAGACATCATTATCCAGAGCGTCATACAAAAAGTGCTTTAAAGTTTCCGTCATTGGATAGACGGAACACTGGGTTACTAGGTTACTAACTAACTGCCACCAGTCAAACACAGTTGAGAAGTAGATTTATGTTATTTTATTTTTTATTTTTTGGGGTGGGTTGCAGGGGGGTTAGTCCAAGTACTGAAGAAACAGAAATGTTTTGAGTCGTCGTTAAAAGGCCACTTGTTATTTCATTGATGTTACTCTCTTACTCCTTAATACAACAAACAGTAAAGTCAGTCTTACAGCCCTGGCTAATACACTCCTCTCCATAAGTATACGGTCAGTTTACAGTGTTTGCATTTTTATCTGTGTACACCTCCACAATGAATTTGAAATGAAGCAATTACAATGTAATTGAAGTGTAGGTTCCAGTTTAAGCGTTTTAACAAGAATATTAAGAAATTACATTGCTTTATTTTTTTCTCTTTGTGTTTACCGAAAAAAAAAATCACAAATGTAATTGGACAAACCAATTGTATCAAAAGTATCAGGATTATGTTTAATTCTTTGATACAAAAACAGTACACCTAATGACTGCCTGAAATCTGGAATCAAACGGTTCAGTGTCCAAAAACTTATGATTCACAGACCTAATCAACCATGTTATTGTGATGTCACAAATAAAGTGTTATGTTTTTTCCTAGTTGCAAGTCAGAAAAGTACAAGTTACAATCTTGAGTCAAATGCAGCATTAGCGCTTGATTGATCATGATGAAAATGTCAACCATAATTCAACTGTAACTCCATCCTTAGCACCATTTTGTTCATTTATTCATCTGTATAGCAGAGTTGCATTCTGAGACCTTGAATCTTTCACCGTTTCTTCATCGCGTCTCTCATTAATCTGTTTCTGAAGGTCTGTGAGTTAAAAACTAAAGTCCTTGCTCCTTTTTTTTAAGGTGCTAACGATGAAACCTTTAAAAATTCCTTTTAAACAGCGTTGTCAGATTCAACCACTGAATTAAACGGAAACAAATATACGTTTACAACAAAATGCACAAATCCATCATTCTCATTTGATACAGAGACAGAGCATCGAACATAAACCCCGCTGTTATTCACACACTCAAGCACGGTGATCTTTATTCACTCTATATCGCCCCTCAGCCAGGCTGCTCTGTATCTGAGTTCTTATACACAGGCGTTCAGCTTCAACTTGTTCACTCTTTGTACAAGTTTCAGAGGATTCATTACAGTGTTTAATTTTCTCGGAGTGCTCAGCTCGTATGAATACGTTGCCTCAGGCACATTATTTGCATAGCATTCATTAAAACTCGAAGGAGTTCTGGATCTCTGGGGCCTATAAATTAGATACTATATTATTTAATGCCATAATCTTTCAGTGTTATGGGTTTGAGGCGAATAAAGTGCAGACTTTTTATTTCCCTGAAACACAAACACTTGACAGTGAAGAGCTCTGGTTACTAGGCGAGGGAGATTATGACTAGAAGCGATATAAAGGGATAAGAGAAGCATGCACAACGTTAAAAGACACTAGAGAAAAACACGGTGCAAAACAGAACATTAAATAATGGTGCTTAACAAGACATTAAATATGAATATATGATATATAAATATGATGGGTAATGTACAGTATCAGTCACAAACACGAGTTTGGATTTATTTTCTACCTTCTAGAACAATACAGGTCAAGCCCCATGATGAAACTGTCCCTCAATAAGACCTTCCCAGGAAAGCAAGACCAAAACCTAGTTCTGCTGCAGAGGAGAAGTTCATACCAGCCTCAGAAATCACCAGTTAACAACCAGCACCTCAGATTAGAGCCGTTATGAAGGATTTACAGAGCATAAAGTAGCTGACATAGGATATCTCAATAAAATAAGAGTCCAAACTTTTAACTGTTAGTGCAGTTCAGTGCTGTTCCATCACTGTCATAATGCTCAAAATAATATTAGCTCAGTTACTGTGATTTTAAAATCTTAGTTGTTTTCTTTGCTCAATGCAGTCCAAAAATGTCACCATTCTGAAATAGCGTTTATTTATTTATTTTTTGGCCAGGCAGTGTATTAAACCCTATGATAAAGCTACAGTCATGGTTTACATGCACATCAGTTTGATTGGTCTTCCTTTTTAAGTAAAAAAAAAAAAAAAAAAAAAAGATCTGTTATGATGAAGTACTCGGAGAGATGAATCACCTGTCAGACTCGGATGTGAATTAGTTTAGCTTTTTCTGTTTTTAATTCAGGAATGCCTTCTTTAAATTGCATGGGTGTTGTGACTCCTTTAATTAAAAGTATCACTTTGAATAATGAAGCGTTAATGGAATGTAACTGCGGTGATTAATATACTGCACATGTTGAGCAATATCTCGTCCCTGTGATGCTGGGATAGTGCACAACACATGAAACATCATCCTCATACTCTTAAATGTACGAATAGCACAGAGAAAGTAAAGCACTTGTTTTGAAGGGTGGCACTTAGATGATTGACACTGATGCATTTTGCGTTAGCTGTGACTGTTACTCACTTTACTTTGCTACTTTTATCTTAATCATTATTTCCAGTGTAATAATAGCATATATATATATATATATATATATATATATATATATATATATATATATATATTTTTTTTTATAAATAGTAGCCCTAGTTATAGTATTTTTTATTTATTTATTATATTTTTTTACGATAGCACTAGCCCTAGTTATAGTTCATCACATGCACTAGTGGAATATGTATAAGTTTAATCCTTCCATATTTTTGTTCCCAATTCATTTCTTCTATTCTTTCTCGAACAAATGTGAAAGTGGTTACATTATAGAAATTTAAAACTACATTTATTTCACACATGGGTGAAATCCTGATGCATTGTGTAGCTGTGCTGGCTCCAGAGACTCGGTTCATGGTGGGGTTCCTCCAGGTCTCCCAGTTTCCTTCTTCTGCACCAAAACATGCCTTTAAATGTGTCATAATAGCCTTTGATCCAACATCTCACTCCGGATCCCTTCTAACCCTGATCATATATTAATATATGATTTATCCTAGGTAGAGATACTATATCTACTCATTTAGAGCTATTTTCATATTATTATTTTTTTTTCTGGTGGCCACTGAGATTTTCGGGGTTTATGCAGTAGTTGTATTATTCAAAGGTTTAAACCTCTAAATGTAGCAATAAATGACTTAAAGGCTGTTTGTTGAGTCTGCCTGTTACTGTAACTCGGGTGTTATTATTAAAACAGCTTGCCCATAAAGGAAGTAACAATGATGGCAACAAAAATAGCATGTAATTTATTTTTTAAATAGTAAGTAAGACATGTACCTGCATATGGAAGTTCAGCTCCTTCCATCTCACTCATAATGGAGCACTCATAATAACTGAACAGATGTATGGCCTCAGGACATGTTGACAGACTGTCAAAACTTCTGATGTAATGTGGACAAGTATTTGGGACATCGCAACACCAGTGTTTTCACCATCAAAATCAACAACAAAACAAAAAAAATCAACAAAGCAGTAATGATACACAGCTGATGAGTAGAAATGTTGGTAATGTTATATTGGATTTGTTAAACAAAGCAAAACAAAACAAACAAAAAAACATTTTGTTTGAACACCGTGAGATTTGTGGTGATGTTTTAGGTCATACTTAAGTATAATAAGTAGCTACTTACAGGATTACATCATGTCTGAATGTTGCGGTATGATCCTTAGTAGTAAGCTGTTCAAATAGTTTCTAATTAAAGTTTATATATTCACACACATATATAGATTTAAAGAAGGAATTTCACTGTACTGTAATGTATATGTGACAAAATAAAGGCTTTACTATAGATAGATAGATAGATAGATAGATAGATAGATAGATAGATAGATAGATAGATAGATAGATAGATAGAACAATCAGCTAAAGCAATAAAAACATTTGCCTTAAAACAACTTAGGTTTTAGGTTTCCCTTGTGCCACCAGGGCAGCTTTGACCCCTCTGGTGGCAGCTCTAGGGTTGTGATGTGGTGTTTGGCACCAGGTCATTAGCAGCGGACCCTTTGGGTGCTCTGGAATTTGGGGAGGGGGGACAGGATGGGTTGGTCCTGAGCTCTTTTCCTGCTGGGCTCCATGTGTGGTCGATTTTGATGCTCTGGGGTTTTCTGGTGCCTTTTTGTCATGGGCAATGTGAACCTGTTGCCAGTTTACTGGTACTGTATATACTTTAGTTAATTTTATATAATGTTATAAAGTTATGTCATTTTATACATGTGAGCAGTTGAGGGTTAAGAGCCTTACTCAAGGGCCCAACAGTGGCAACTTGGGAGAGCTGGGGTTTGAACCTGGGATCTTCCAACCAATTATCCAACGTTTTAACCACTGAGCTACTTTTAAGCTTTTGTGGAAGGGTCAGTCAGAGTAAAAATGGAAGCTAATTTTACTACAACTTTCACCACCGGACATCTTTGGAGCATGATATTGCTGAGCATGTTTAGACCTCAGAGAACGACAAGTCAGGACCCCTGAGGTTGAAGACCTGAGCTGGCTTGCCGGTCTGTAATACCTTTAATGCCTGGAATGCAAATACAAAAGTTTTGAGTTTGATTCTTGCTCCAACAGGAAGCCAGCACAGATGACCTGAGTAAAAGGGACGAGCATGTGAGAGCTCTGTGAATCAGTTGAGCAGGAGCATACTGAATTTTCTGTAGAGGAAATATCCACAATGAATAAAGGCCAAAATAAAGGAAAAAAGTAAAAGTTTGTCAAATCTGTAAATAACCAGAGCTTGCACATAAGGTTGGGCAGAAATGCACCATGTTTATCTAATGATATGAAAAAGAAATCCTCAGAATTTGTGAATTGATATGAAATCATCACAGCCATACACAACCATGTGATGTGAGATGTGAACCCTGAGCTGTTTAGTCTAGAGGGACAGCAGAAACGGACCAAGGACTGGCCTCTGAGGGACTCCAGCAGTAAGGGTATGAGGTGATGAACCTGAAGCTTTCCATGACATACAGTTAGAAGAATCAGGTCATCCAGAACCAGGTCAAAGTCTACAGTTCAAACTGCAAAGAGAGAAAATGAGGATCTGGGGATTCAAAGTGAAAGAGGAAGGAGAGCAGCCGAGGAAGATAAGGACCGAGTTTTCTCTGAATGAGTGCACATTGTATGTATATATTTCTGTACATTAGCAAATAAATAAGGATTGTCACAATGTAAATTGTTGTTTGAATGGTATATTTTTTATATCGAAGATAAACAACATGAAATCCAATTTTCATTGGAGCTTAAGCAGACTGCTAAATAGTGTTAGGAAATGGTTTTCTGTCAAATTAAATAGTTTAATTTCCATTCGCTGTAATTTTTTACATAAATAATCAAGTTGATTAAGATTCTAGATGGGAAATTTAAGCATCACAGTAGCACACAAAATTAGAAAGATATTTAAATATATACTTACTGTGTATGTACTTAGCTAAGTAAGTATCTCTATTACAATATTACAATCTTTATTACAATTAAACTGAAACATTGAACAAAAAGCCTTTGAGGGATTGCATGGTAAAACATTGCAGTAACATTTCTCATGTAAAGCCCGTGTCATACTTTTATGAAGACCTTGATGTTCGCACTGTGCCCTAAAAATTTCACTGGACACAGCGGGAATGAGGTCAGAATGGGAGAATGTGCATTTATTAAGCTCATACTACTTCCTAGCCATGTGTGTGTCAGATTCTCAATCACACGGAGAAGCACTTTCCAGGTCCGACGAGATAGAATGGAATTATTATTATTATTATTTTGTCCTATCAGATCGCACGGCATACTTCCTGACGCTTATCACATGCTTGCTACATTGTAATACCGGTCCAGTGGGTTGGTATATACATACCACGATACAGTGACAATGCTTTTCATCACAAAGTGAGAAATTGGATTTAGTCTTAAAACTCAGTTCCTTGAAAATGACATTGACAAATGACATAATTTAATGTGGTCGTCTACAACGTGGCATGGACCTACCATGGTCATAGCATAAGTCTGAAGAGGCTGTTGTGAGAACTAGCAATAATGCAGCGACATCCCAATTCTGTCATCATTACGTCTTTATGAAGTTTCTCCTGCGTCTCGCTTCGATCGCATCCTCAATCGGTTTCTACCGCATTCCTGCCAAGCTGTACAAGTTCATACTGCGATCACACGGCTCAGTGTGACCCCTTTGTGCTTATTTTGTGATGATACAGACGATGCATACTGTATCTCAAAGAGGTGAACTGTATTACTAGACACTTTATAAATATGTATTTACTATATTCTGGGCACACAGCCACACACCATGCTGACACGGCTGCCATTTTATACATCTGGGTTTACGGTTTTCAGTGTTTCCTGGAGCATATACTGTATAGTGGTAGGTTTAATATTATTTAAAGAAATAACAATGCATACTGATTAGTGTGATATGTACTGTACAGTATAACACTCTTTTGATTTTGACTATGCCACGCCCACTTTGTGTCTCAATCCAAGTGTGGATACGAATATTTAAAGCACTAAACAGATGCAGAAATCCTTCCTACCGAGCACTTAATCTGCTTAACCCTGCTGAGAAACCCCACCGACCCAGGTCTCTGATCACACTGACCTCATTTCTCAACTTAAAAAAAAAAAATTCCCAACCCTTTCATTTGCTTCCATCATTCAACACCTGGCTACAGTATCGACACACACGCATCACTCTGTCTTGCTTCAATCATCATCATTAGGGTTGGATTGTTTCCTGCGTGCTGATGTCCAACCCTTTATTACAGTATGTGCCATAAAATGTGGAAAATGTACTCATTTTCATCTTATTTCTTTAAACATTAACTATAGTCTAACACGGTGTCTAATAGCGTCCTCTATGTTCCTTTCCTCCTTTTACTGGATCTTTGTCTCGTTGTCTCACATTCCCCTGCAGGGCTTGATGGCAGGCTTCCTGAAGCTCATACTGCGCGGTGCATATGAAACGAAGCCAAGAGCGTATTTTGAAAGCCCTGCTAAGTGAGAGGAATGTTCTGCAGCTTCCAGGGTCTGTGGCAGGAATAAAATGAGACGATATGGCAAGGTCAAAGGAGCGCTTGGCAGTACGAAGGCTTTTTGCAGGTGCAGCGTGAAACCATATGGAGATTATGGCGTTGCCTGTGTTCAGGGTTTTGCTGTTTGCAACCTTCCATTTTTGTTTTAATGGGAAAACACCATTTACAAACCAGAGCTTGTGTGTACGCATGTCTCCGTCTCTCTATTTTTCCATCTCTGTCTCACTTTATATCTCTCTGTCTTGACTTCTATGGCATTTTTATAGTTTTTTTTTAATAGTGCAGGATAGATTGAACCAAACATTATAAAAATAGCATATATTATGTATATACATTCATGCATAAACATTAGAAATGTAATAAACAAACCTGACAGGTCAGTGAGTGAACATATTGTGTGTATTCAGGGTGTGTGGAGGACATTGTGTCTCATTGTCCATGGTGAATTCTGTTCATTTGCAGAAATGTGATATTTTGTGGCATGAAGGTAAAATGCAGCTCTGGCTCAATCTCACCAGCCAGGTTCTGCCTTGTACCAGGTTCTCCACATTCCAGGTTCTCCCATTTTCAAGGCTCTGCCATATTCAAGGTTATCATGTGTTCCCAGTTCTCTTGCATTCCTGGTTCTCCCATGTTCAGGTTCCCCTGTGTTCCAGGTTCTTCCATGTTCCAGAGGCCTGAGTTGTCCTGTGTCCCATGTTCTACTGTGTTCCAGGTTCTTAAACTTTTTGTTTAAGGTTTTCCTATGTATTAGGGTTTCCCATTTTCAAGCTTCTCCCATGTACAAGGTTATCATGTCTTCCCAGTTCCCTTGCATTCCAAGTTCTCCTATGTTCAAGGTTCTGCTGTGTCCCAGGGTGTGCTGTCTCCAGAGTTTTCTAGTGCTCCAGGTTCTCTTGTGTTCCAGATTCTCTCATGCTCCCATGTTCAGGTTCTCCTGTGTTCCAGGTTCCTCCATGTTCCAAGTTCCACTGTGTCCTGAGTTGTCCTGTGTCCCATGTTCTACTGTGTTCCAGGTTCCTCATTGTTCCAAGTTCCACTGTGTCCTGAGTTGTCCTGTGTCCCATGTTCTACTGTGTTCCAGGTTCTCCTGTGTTCAAGGTTTTTCCATGTTCATGGTTCTCCTATTTAACTAGGCTCTCCCATCATGTCTTCCCAGTTCTCTTCTGTTCCAGGTTCTTCCACATTCGAGGTTCTGCTATGTCCCAGATTGTGCTGCTGTGTCCAGAGTTCTCTTGTGTGCCAGGTTCTTCCATGTTACAGGTTCTCCTGTGTCTCAGGTTGTTCTGTGTCCCAGGTTGTACTGTGTCTTGTCTTGAGCTCTCCTGTGAACCAGGTTCTCCCACGTTCTAAGTTTCATCCATATACCAGAATCTTCTGTGTTTCAGGTTCTCCTTGTGCCAGTACTCATTCAGTCTTTACTTTGTCAAGAGCTATCTCTGCTTTTTGTATCTGGCAGTTCACAAATACTCCAACAGGACAGCTGTGTAATGTAGTGTAATGTGGACCGGGTTTGGCTCTGACTGTCGCAGTGCTCTGTATACTGTACTGTACATACTCTTCTCATCTGTTCAGTTCACTTGTTAGACTCTGATTTGCTTGTAGTGATCCATGCTGGTCTGCTGAGTTTTTTGGGGACAGTGTTTAGGGCTGAACTGTTGGGTTTTCAGTGCTTCGTGATACAGAGTGTTTTTGGGACTTGATTTAAAATTAATTTAGGGTTTGTTTTTGTATAGTTCATGTTTGGACCCAAACCCTCACATCAGTAGAGTGCAGTATGCACAATAATACCGTCAATACCGATTTATACTGGATTCTTATGGGAATTCCTATTTTCTAGATGAATATATATATTATTACAAAGGCACTGATCTTCATCCCTAGGTAGTTCTAGTATAGTGTAAGTGTTGTGTAGGTGTAGTGACGGTGTAGTGAAGGTGTAGGTACTCTCTGTATCTCTCACCTTAGGGAAAGCTGGGACTTGTTCCTGCTTGTGGTCAGAGAATGAGCACACTGCATTCCATCTCTAATCAAACTGCATATTCCTGTTTGATCCGCCATAAGTCAGAAGAGGTCACGCTCTTTCAGGTGTTCTTACGAGTACAAACAAATCAAAGCAGCACTCTGTGCATACAGTATGTATACATATATGTGTGTTTATGCAAAATATCAAACAGCGTTAAAGACTTTATACAGTACACACAGTACAGCGAGCACACAGAATGAGCTGTAACAGTGCAGATGAGATGACGTGTGGATGGATGGGATTACAGGTTGACATTTTCTTCTAC
The DNA here is from genome assembly GCA_011419295.1 of Clarias macrocephalus. NCBI lineage: Eukaryota > Metazoa > Chordata > Actinopteri > Siluriformes > Clariidae > Clarias > Clarias macrocephalus. The sequence goes on along the minus strand of JAAGKR010009007.1, from coordinate 16,383 downwards.
ACTTCTTTACGTTCTGTCAGTCAGATTCTGTCTGGTCTCTCCTTCTCTTTTTGTGTTTTACATTCTTTCTATTCAATAGCTTGTTCCTTTCATACTAAAACAAACCTTTTGACACATGACCAACTCTATGTTGTTATTTATTATTATTATTATTTAAGAGAGAATTTAAGGATCACAATTGAATATTAAATCGATTATCATGTAGGAATGTAACTGAATATGAATATATGATTCAGAATAAACAGATAATGTGAAATACAGATATGAGGAAAGCTTGCCAAGAAGAAACACATCCTGTTAAGACCTAAGGACTGGGATCCTGCGAGAAAACATTAAGTAGACTGACTGAAGCAGGGATCAGACATTCTTTAATAAACCATCATGAAAAAAAAGTTTCTGTCTATCTACAAGAGTAGATAGATAAAACTCCTAGCTGACTACAGAAACGGACAAAACTGTCATGCACACTCACTCCGCGACCGGCACGAGGACCCGGAAGTAAGACGGTCACGCTTTCAGGAACGCATAAAAGGAAACAAGATGGCGCGTCACATCGCTCAGTCATTGAGTTCAATTCATGCCTTCGCCGATGCGTTACCGCTTCTCACGTGAGTACTCACCAATTCGGTTTGCTTCCTCGATTGAGTGTGTGTCGCTAGAACGCGGGTTTATTTGTGTAAATCCTTGCTCTTCGTGTAAGAGAGTTCTGAGATTAAACGCGTGGTTATCCTGCCTGCTCGCGCTACTTCCGCGTTTGGGTCTACCGTCCACGCAACACGGGCTAACTGCTAAGGTTTTTGTCTTCTCCCCTCGGTCGCTCGTGACAGAATGACTGAGCCCAAAGCAGTAGACCCAGCGGAGTTTGTCCGCCTCTGCGGTGTGGTTGACCAACATGCCGAGCTGATCAATAAGCTTCGTGGTGAAGTTGCTTTTCTCCGTAAGGAGCTCCAAGATGTCGCGGTTTTGCGCCGCGAGGTGGCGGAGCTACGGCAGGAGAACGCGACCCTCAGCCGGCTGTGGCCACGCCCACCGCGACGGCGACGGCGCCGCCCCCTTCCCCCCCCCTTTCCTCTTCTGCTGTGTTCATAGCCTTACCGGATAAATGGGATGGCACAGATGGGAAGTGCAGTGTGTTTTTAACATCTTTGGATCTTGTGTTTGAGTTCAATCCCACCAGGTACTCCACAGACCGACTGCGCGTTGCACTCCTCGTCTCGCTGCTGTCCGGGCAGGCAGCTGAGTGGGCCACGGCGGTTCTTAGGTCAGATTCAGATACGGCCTACTCATATGGAGAGTTCACCCGCCAATTAAAGCTGACCTTTGAGCATCCTGCTGCTGAGGTGGAGACCGACAGCAGACTGTACCATCTGCGGCAGGGTGGGTCGCCCGTGAGCCGTTACACTGCCGACTTTCGCACCCTCGCCGTGCAGACCACCTGGGGGGATGCCGCCCTCCGGACGGCTTACTATGAAGGACTGGCGTCTCGCGTCAAGGACGAGCTCGCCGGGCGAGAGCTTCCAGCTACCCTGGAGGGTTTGGTGCAGCTCGCCCTCCGGATCGACCAGCGCTTGCTTGCTCGCCCGAAGCCAGCTCCCCGAACCCTGCCGCCCATCACGCCCCTCTTCTCACATTCCGCGCCCCGATCACCAGCTTTCACCACCACCGTTCGGGCGTCTGCCGGGTCTCCACCTCCCGCCGTGGTTGACACGGGAGCCGGGGAACCCATGCAATTAGGACGCGCCTCCTTGAACCCTGCAGAGCGAGAACGACGTTTCAGGGAGGGACTCTGCGCCTATTGTGGGTCAGCAGCCCATCATCGAGCGATATGCCCCTCACGCCCGGGAAACGACCAGGCCCGGTGAATCAGGGGGGCAGCTCACCGGGTCACCTCCATCTCGCCACCACCACCCCCAGCATCTCGCGTCTCATGGTTCAGGTACACCTCCAATTTGGCCACAAACGAGTCCAGAGCTCCGCGTTCATCGACTCCGGTGCCGCCGGGAACTTTATTGACTCCTCCTACGCCAAAAGATTGGGGGTGGAGACTGAGGCGTTATCCCAGCCCGTTCGAATAACATCCGTAGACGGTCGGCCCCTTTCCACCAGCCCTATCACCACCCAGACTCGACCCATCACCCTCACCATCGATCAACACCAAGAATCAATCCGTTTTCACCTCACCTCCATCTCTTCGCCACCCATCATCCTCGGATATCCATGGCTGCTCCAACACGACCCTCTCATCTCCTGGTCCCAAAACCGGATCCTACAGTGGGGGCCGACCTGCCTCGAACTCTGCCTGCGGGCGCCGGCTGGGACGTGCTCTAGGGAGTCCGAGGTCCCCGATGTCGACACCAACGCCATCCCCACTGCATATCGGGACCTGGCTGAGGTCTTTTGTAAGAGACGCGCCACCCACCTTCCTCCTCATCGCCCCTGTGACCTGGCGATTGAGATCCAGCCGGGTTCCGCTCCACCCCGTGGCCGTCTATACTCTCTCTCTCCCACCAAGACGCGGGTGATGGAGGAGTATGTGTCGTCCGCTCTCCGCCAAGGTACCATCCGACCCTCCTCCTCGCCTGCCGCCGCGGGATTTTTCTTCGTAAAGAAGAGTTCGGGCGAATTACGTCCCTGTGTCGATTATCGGGGACTAAACAACATCACCATAAAAAACCGACACCCGCTGCCTCTTACCAACTCAGCTCTGGATGCCCTCTCTGGTGCCACCATTTTCACAAAGTTGGACCTCCGGAGCGCCTACAACTTGGTGCGTATCAGGGAGGGCGATGAGTGGAAGACAGCATTTATTACCCCTACTGGACATTACGAAAGCCTAGTCATCCCCTTCGGACTCTGTAATGCTCCAGCAGCTTTTCAAAGGTTTATTAATGACGTGCTCCAGGACATGTTGGGACGATGGGTATTTGTCTACCTAGATGATATCCTCATCTACTCCCACACCGCCGAAGAGCACATCCAACACGTCAGGGCGGTCCTCAAGAGATTGCTCGCCCATCGACTGTACTGTAAGTTGGAGAAGTGCGCTTTTCACAAGCGCTCCACCACGTTCCTGGGTTTTGTCATCTCGTCCCAGGGTGTGGCCATGGACCCACAGAAACTGGAGGTTGTACGTCATTGGCCCCTAACCAAGACTCTCAGACAACTTCTACGGTTTCTTGGGTTTGCGAACTTCTATCGTCGCTTTATCCGGGACTACAGTACAGTCGCAGCACCTTTAACCGCTCTGACTCACCCATCACCTCATCCCTTCCAACTCAACTCCACTGCCATCACCGCCTTCCACAGGCTTTGCCATCGATTCACCACCGCTCCAATTCTCCTCCATCCAGATGCTAACCAACAGTTCGTTGTGGAGGTGGACGCTTCAGAGGTGGGCGCTGGAGCTGTTCTCTCTCAGCGAGGTCCAGACCAGAAACTACACCCTTGTAGTTTCTTCTCCAAAAAATTTGACCCCACTCAGCAGCGATACGGGGTAGGGGACCGCGAGCTGCTGGCCATAAAGTGGGCATTGGAGGAATGGCGACACTGGTTCCAGGGCGCCAGAGAACCGTTTATTGTCTGGACCAACCACCAAAACCTCATCTCCATCAAAAACCTGAAACAGCTCAACCCAAGGCAGGCGCGGTGGGCTCTGTTCTTCGAGCATTATAATTTCCACCTATCCTACCGCCCGGGGTCAAAGAACATCAAGGCCGACGCCCTCTCTCGACAACATGAGGGGGACGTCCGCCGGGCGGACCCCGCGTCTGTCCTGCCACCCTCCAAGATCGTCGCCCCGCTCCGTTGGGAACTGGAGACGAGGGTTCGCCAGGCACAAGCCACGGAGACCGAACCGGCAGGTGTGCCGCCTGGTCGACTCTACGTACCCGGGAACATCAAGGCCGACGTCATCCAGTGGGGTCATTCCTCGCCACTGTCAGGGCACCCAGGCACGCAGCGCACCCTTCAGTACATCCAGCGCGCCTTCTGGTGGCCCTCAATGGCCAAAGACGTCGAGGAGTTCGTCCAGGCGTGCCCAGTGTGCGCCAGGGCCAAGACCTCCAACCAACCCACACCAGGGGAGCTCCAACCACTCCCAGTTCCTCGTCGGCCCTGGACGCACATTGCCGTTGATTTCATCACGGGCCTGCCGGTCTCTGAAGGAAAGGACGTTGTCATGACCATAGTGGATCGGTTCTCCAAAGCGGTGCACCTGGTGGCCCTCACCGGACTCCCGTCAGCTAAAAAGACAGCCGAGCTGATACTAGAGCACGTAGTCCGTCTGCATGGGTTCCCAAAGGACATCGTCTCGGACAGGGGGCCCCAGTTCACTGCACGGTTCTGGAAGGCCTTCTGCCGTCTGATCAATTGTACCTGCAGTCTCTCCTCGGGCTACCATCCCCAGACTAATGGTCAGACGGAACTGGCCAACCAACAATGGAGCGCTACCTGAGATGTTTCATTGCCGACCGCCAGCGCTCCTGGGCCCGCTACCTCATCTGGGCAGAACTGTCTCACAACCTCCACGTCTCCTCCGCCACGGAGTTGAGCCCATTTGAGGTATGCCAGGGTGTCCAGCCTCCGATGTTCGAACATCAAGAACCGGAGGTTGAAGTACCCTCGGCCCAACAGTTGGTCCGAAGGTGTCGACGGTCCTGGATTCAAGCCAAAGAGGCCATCCAGCGCGCCAACATTCGCTACGCTTCACAACATCGCCGTCGACACCCCCCGGGACGATTGTACCACATAGGTGACAAGGTATGACTGTCTACAAAGAACCTACACCTCTACACTGAATCCAAAAAGCTCTCACCCAGGTTCATTGGTCCATATCGCATCACCCTCTGTATCAATCCTGTCACCTACTGGCTCCAGCTGCCTGCGGCGCTCCAGATCCACACGGTATTCCACATCTCCCAGCTCAAACCCTTCATCACTTCACCAATGGTTTCGCTAGAACGCGGGTTTATTTGTATAAATCCTTGCTCTTCGTGTAAGAGAGTTCTGAGATTAAACGCGTGGTTATCCTGCCTGCTCGCGCTACTTCCGCGTTTGGGTCTACCGTCCACGCAACACGGGCTACCTGCTAAGGTTTTTGTCTTCTCCCCTTGGTCGCTCGTGACACCTAGGTGGGTAAAGGGGACATAGTGCTGTTTCTTACGAGGCAAAGAGGTCCACCTATGCTACATGAAATCTGTCCCAGATTTGATTGACTACGGGGTGGAGTTTGCATTCTCCATGTGTCACAGTTTGTTTGGATTGTAAATCTGTCCCTAACCCTGGCGATTTATTTACAAGACCACTGTAGTGTTGTCCACCCGCAATAGGACATGGTAGCCTCTCAACTGCTGGGGGAAATATTTCAGGACCAGAAATAGAGCCATCATTTTGAGGCAATTGATGTACTACATGAGAAGATGACCTCTCCAGATCCCTTGGGCTGGACGGCCATCTAAGACCACATCCCAGCCCGTGAGGTTAGCCTTGCGACGACAACACAGACCTAGAATGGGACCCAAAGTCAAAAACCAGGGTCTGAACCACATAGAAAGGGTACAAAGCCCTATTTGCCTTTGGGGATTGGCCCTTGGATGAAATCCCCTGGCTTTTAGCCACAACTGAAACGATATCATGTGCAGAAGGCCCAAGGGTATCACCGTGGATGCAGTTGCCATGAGACCTAGCACTCTCTGAAAGTAGTTAAAAGTTACTTTCTGGCCTATCTTGATCTCCTTTAAGGTATTGAGAATGGATTAGACACGCACAGGAGACAGCTGTGCCCGCATTGCGGTCGAATCCCATGTGACATCTAAATATTTTGTACTTGAGCAGGAATGAGAACGCTTTCGTGGCATTGAGTCCCAATCCTAAAAAGTCGAGATGAGCTAGGACGGCATCTCAATGTCGAAGCGCTAGCTCCTAAGACTGAGCCAGATCCAGGCAGCTGTCTATGTAAGTCGTAAAGGAGCCAGGGCTGCATCCATACATTTTGTAAATGTGTGGGGTCACAGAGCTAGGCCGAATGGAAGGACCCGATACTGGTATGCTTCGCCCCCGAAAGCGAGCCTCAAGAACTTCCTGTGTTGTGGCAATATTTTTATATGAAAATATGCGTCCTTCAGGTCGATTGTCACAAACCAATCATACTGACTGTCAACATATTGAACTTGTATTTTTTTTGAGATGGCGGTTCAACCCACGAAGATCCAAAATTGGATGCAACCCCCCCGTCTTTCTTGGCTTGACTCTCTGTCTGGGAGGGGAACATGTTCTATGGCCCCCTTTCCCAAGAAAAGTCTGTAATTCCTGACTCAACACAGGTGCTTGTTCCGGATTCACGGAAGGGGAGACCATGCCGTTGAAACACGGAGGATGATGAGCAAATTGACTACTGTAGCCTCTCTCTACAGTGCTTTGTACCCAAGAAGTCATGCCTGGCTGTAGCTTCCATGCTGCCCGTTTCTCCGAAAGGGGCAGAAGTTTTGTCATTTCGGCTAGATGTGGGGTTGTTAGATTTTCGGCATCCTGAAACATGGCAGGAGGCAACCGAACACCCAACACTTTGCTGGAGACCGCTGTTCCCCGAAACACCAGTGGAGATGGAGATTGAACGCCGGCCTCCTAAGGGTGCCGGGAAGGAGACTTTATTCCGTGATGGAATTTTAGACACCCCCACGGCCCTGGGCGCATAAGTGTCAGGACTTCTTCTTTGCGGAGATAATACTCCTCAAGTCCGGTGGATTGCGAAGCGCGGTGAGCCCCACCCCAATCTCTACAAGGGGGTGCATGGCCCACCACACTCTTCTTCTGTATGTCACGCTTCGTGGGAACCAGACCTGGTCGGGACTGGGTGGCCAACGGTCCTGACTGTTGAGCATGGCGGTGGAAGAAACCTCACATAGGTTGAAGTTTCATCTCCTGAGACCTATTGATGACGGTACTAACGGCGTCACCAACAGGCTGGAAGGTGAGATGTGGGCAACAAGGAGGAAAGTGCAATCTTTGTCTTTGATGCTCTTAAGTAATTCTAAAAACGCCCTTTCATCGATAAGCCCGCCGGTGCTCAAGGCATTCAGCAGGTCAGTCTGGTATACCTGTAAAACCGCCAGGGTGGCAGAGCAGCACCAGCCTGACCTGCTGCCTGAAAAGCTTTCCCCACCAACGAAGATGTTAGTCTACATGCCTTGGTGGGCAGTGTGGGTTTTTTCAGGGCAGATGACGTCCCAGGAGAGAGATAGCCTGCAAGCGTCTCTTCTATCTGGGGCATCATCATATAACCCGATGTCATAAATCGTGCCGATGGCACAAAGACATGGGATGATTAGAGCATCTTCCATGAACGAGTTAATTCGTCATGGTGATCGCCAAAAAAAAAGGGGAGAGCGCGTCATTGAGGCCCCACACCCTGGCCACCCGACAGAAACCTGACGTCTAATTTTGAGCACTTGGGGGACTCCTGCAGCCAATCGAGGTGTAAGCGTTCGAACACGCGTGTTACCACCTCAAACAACTCCTGATACGCTCGCTCATCGATAGAGGAGCGCTTTGAAGTTACAGTTTCCATCGCCGAAGCCAGAAAGGAAGTTTCTTCCACCCTTTCACAAGAAGCGCCAGAGTGCGCGTGAGAAGTGGACGGTAAAGAATCATGCTCCAGCGAGAGAGAGTGAGAGAAAAGGAGGATTCCATCTCATGCGCTTCTACCAGATCAGCATGCGAACCCAGGAATGCACCGCGGATCGCGGTTTTGTTTTAAAGAAGGCGAGCCGAGCGCGAAGGACTGCTTGCAATGCTCACATCCTCCCTCAAGCCCGAGGATAGCATGCTGCGTGGTGATCGCCCTCCGTGAGATATCTTTCACACGGAGGCACGTATTTCCTGTCTAACTCTGCCATCTTTTCTGGTAAGTAGTGTAACGCTTTCTATTTTTGTTTTATAAAGTGCTTGCACACACACACACACACACACACACACACACACACACACACACACACACACACACACACAATGCAGTCCTTGAAGACAAAAAACCCTTGGAATGTTTCCGGTTCAGTCCTATTTATAACCTGCAGGTGCACCACATCAGATGACGTCACCTGACCAAGGTTATATAAGCCAAAGTTTGGCGTGTTTGACACACACACTGCTTCTCAACCGGTAGAACAAAGGGATGTTCCCATAACGTTTTCACGCAGCATCGAGTGTAGCTTTTGAAAGGGAACAGATTCAGTTAAGTGGATTGGTGTGCCCTTGTACATTGTATATTTGCATCAAAGGCATTAAAGACTCACTTTGTCAGAACAAATCTGACTTACGAACATGCTCCTGGAACGAAACTCGTGCATAAGTAGGGGACAATCTGTACTAGCAGTTTACTCAGGTACCATTGCGTGAAATCATTCAGAGCACATGGGCATGAGGAGAACATGCAAAACTCTGCACAGTCAGTACCTTGAGAAAGCCTAAATATGCAAGGACACAAAGATGGTTCCTACCTGGAAGACACGTTATCAGTTGTAGTTTTTATTATATGAGGTACCAACAAATAGCTTACAAGTTTTGATCAAACTACGCATGGAAGATCATAAAATACAGGTAGTCCCCAACTTACAAACATTCCAGTTACGAATTTCCGCAGATACGAATGGACCGTGCTTCTACGAACATTCGTAGATACAAATCACAGAAGTAGCTTACATGGTTTGTACAACAAAAACAACAACAAAAAAAAACATGTACATTAACACTGCAGTGTACCAGATACCAATATTTACAATTATAATCAATATTTTCATTGATTATGATATATAAGTGAATAATATATTGTAGTATTATAGTGTTAACTTTAATAAAAGTAGTTCATATATGGTGGAATAATTAATGTGTGTGTTTGTGTGTGTGTTATACTGCAGATCTTAATATTGCCTCCAAAGGGTTGTATAATCAGAATTATTTTTGAAAGGTGCATTGCTTCATGCACTTTTCTTCTTATCCTAACACGCAATCCCTCTGGATTTGGGTAAATCTCGACTCACCAGTACACACAACCTTTTCCACTGCTCCAAAGTCCAATCTTTATGCTCTGAAGCAACTTAAAGCCTTTTTTATTTGATTAGTTTTACTAACAAGTGATTTGCTTATGGCCACAACGTTTTTTTTAGCAGTGTATATTTCAGTTTGTCTGTCTGTCTGTGACAAGGCATCCCCTTAGACAGCAAGCTACTATTCACATTATTGCTAGCAGTAACTTTTTCTTCAGTTCGTGCCAAAACATCTTTTCTGTGGGATTGGACAGAACAGGTTAGTCTTTGCTTCCCACCTGCATCAGTTAGCCTTGGGCACCAAACAGTCTGTTTCAGCTTTACTGCTAGTCTTTTTTTAACCACTTTTGGTAGATACCAGTAGATTGGGAATAAAAGACACAAGACCTGTCATATTGGAACCCAGCCATCTAGCCATCACAAAATTGCTCAGAACTTTATGCTTGCCCATTTTTACTGATTCCAACACATCAACTTCAAGAACTGACTGTTCATTTGCTTCATGACATATCTCACCCAATGAGATGTGCCAGTGTAATGACATAATTAAAGTTATTCAGTTCATCAGTCAGTGGTGACTGATTGAATATATGGAGGGTAGACAAAAGGGTCTCGGGTATATCTTTTTTTACAGTCAGTGGCATTATCTAAAGCTGATACTATGAAGTGGTATAGTCTTACATTGGGTGTTATCAAATGGTACTTATTGTCGTTAGGTCATGGTAGTATCCATGACTTTGTTAGCTCGATGATGCCTACAAGTGCTTTATATTAATTATTTTTTATTAGTATTTAAAAAGCCTTAATGAATTTGATTGGACAGTTTTAGCATGAATCTCTGAGTCCATTGGTCATGTTCAATGTATTCCAGACAATTCTCTACATGAATTACATTATGCATGCACTGCCTGTAATAAAGCAAAAAGACTTGAGTATGTGAGTTTTGAAGAGCAGTGGGTGGAGGAGAGTAACATTTTGAAGAAGGCGGAGACCCATAGTCCATGATGTTAAAAACTACTGATGTGTTGGAGTGATATGCTTGCTGTGCAAATAAACAAAATGGGACTGTTTTGAAATCGCAAGCCAAGCCTTCCTGATGGTTATCACATAGGCATGAAGTCACCAGACACACGGTGGCTGTCAAACATCATATGGGCATTGAAAAACAGAAGAACAGAACAAAGGTTGCAAGATAATGGGCATGTGCGGGTAGTGTTCAGTTACTTAAGTAAATAATACAGGGACAGAGATGGCATTTGCTGATTTTCTTGAGTAGATATTTCCTGATGGGCCTTTTCAATAACACCTACAGTACACTACTGTCTTTGAATACAGCTTTTGCCTTTGACCCATTAAAAAAATAGAATAGCTTCTTTTTACTTTTTGCTCTACATGCTATAAAGCAACATGTATATTTTTAATGTTAATATTAAAATACTTAATATTACTTAATAATACTTAAAGATGGTAATCACTGAAAACAAACATCTATTTAGAGTTATAATATATTGCCAAAAATGCTCATGAATAGTCATACTGTAGCTGTACATTTTCCATTTTGCAGTGCACCAACAAATAAGTTTAACTGTGAGATATTCAAAAATAGTCATGGAATCATACTTTTGTAAAGAGACACGCCATTATGCATTTTAATTACTTTAGTGTAACTAAGACATGGCTCTGCAAATGGTGTAGTAGTTCTGAAATTACATCTGATGTCCGAATACCAACGTGTGCAATGTGGCTGTTTCCGTTGTAATTATATCATTTGGCAGATGCCCTTACCCAGAGAAACTTACATTTATTTTGTTGTATATCAGAGCATGTGAGAGTTGAGGGCATTGCTCAGGGGTCAGCTGAGTGGCATTGGGGATTGAGCCCACAACCTTATTATCACTACTTTAATATCATACCCAATACGTTCCCCCTACACATTACATCATGCATGCTTAACTCTGCATTCCATTAGCTTCTCGTTTTAACACAGAGTAAATCATCTAAAGTACTTGTCTTTATGCTGTATAATGTGTATCCATTTGTGGTTCTGTCACCATAATGATGAGTCGTCCATAGTTTACTTTTATGGTTGATAGCTCATTCAATCCAGGAAAATACTCCAGTGTGTTTGTTGTAATGTAATGTTATGTGCTTGTAGAGTTTGTGCAATTTAAGCCACACACATAAACACACCAAGAATGTGTGATGGCCTTCTGATGGCTCATCTCAGAGTTTAAGGTCTGTCTGAACATTTTGTTTAAGAGTGCTGTTTAGTCTGGTTGTTAAATGATGTTTGATGTATTAAGCTTTATTTGTAATGGTTAATGTAAACCAAGCTCAGAGTGGGGGGATTTTATAGCTTTCAGGTTTGTAGCTGTCTTGTTAGAAAATGCACATTTTCTATTCATATTTTGTTTTCATTAAACAGTCAGCTTTGTCAGATAAACTATAACAGAATGACTGATTTATGTAGCTACAAGTGAGATTTTACTGTATATGATTATCTACAGTTTAAATAAAAACTGTACATGTTAAAGGCTATAATGCAAATCTGGATAAAGAGTCACACACAGACTTACATCCTGAGTCAAGAGAAATAATTTTTACATGACTAAAAAAATTTGTCCAGTCTTTTTCTGTGTTCAGCTTGACCCACATATACAGTACAGTGAGGTCCAAAAGTCAGAGGCAACATTAAAAATCTGATTTTTTTTTCTCATTTAAATATAACTTTAAAGTTTTTTTAAATTTTTAAATACAGTGGACCCTGCCATACAAATGTAATCTGTTCTGGAGGCGAATTTGTAACTCACCTGGGCTGGAAGTCGATCGTCAATCTTGCCAATCAATGTCCGCACGCCCTTTTAAGAGGTCATTTCGCCTCCTTCCAGTGAGTAGGCTTTTCTTGAGCTCAAACTTATACACATTTCCTGTCTCCCCCGACTTTCCATTCGACTAGGAGGAAGCAGCCTGCTGTCTGCTCACGTGCCCACCCTGCTGTCTCTGCAGTGGGCCAGCTGCTTAGTGCCTCTGGTCTCACCTGTTTTGCACATGCCTGTGTGCCTCTGATGACACCGCGCCTGCTGAGGATTGACCGAAGGGGCTGCGACATTCACGAGTCAGCTATAATGCCTGTGCTTTTGTTGCACGTAGCGTATCCACAAATAACTGCATAGTTTGTTGCCTAACCAAAGCTTTAATTAAAGAACTGTTGTTGAGACATTGACACCTGCTTCCCGTGTGTTCTGTCCATGTGCCAGACCCATTACATTGGTGGAGAACGCAGGCACATGGAACTGAACCGGGCCCACAAGAGTCCCCCGAGGAATTCTTGAGACACCTCCGTAAAACGAGCATCCAACAACAGGCACTCTTAGAGCAGCTCTGCCCTGCAATGTTTGCTGACGACAGCAGCTGAGCTTTCAGGTCTTCAACACAGATGTTCACAAGAGATGCCTCTTCCTGATTCATGTCATGAAGCGCGAAACCTGCTTTTTATCACACCTCATGATGATGTTGAAGCACACTTGTGCATTATCTGGAGAGGACTGCTGAGCCGGAAGGGTGGCTGCGCCACTAATGGAGTGACTATTTTTTTTGTCCAAAGGGGAGGCAGAGAACTATGAGTCGTTTAAAATAAAAGATTTTGGCTTGCTGTGGGTTTTCGAGTGCACAAGCTGCTATGGAGTGTCACAAATGGTCTTATGATGCTCAGATCGCGACCAGACTGGATCACGATCAGGTGGCTCCAACCAGAAAGCCCTTCATCATTCGAGGTGGCATAGTGCATGGACTGCGTGCTTATAGCCCTGCCGCAAGAGGAGTGGAAAGCCGTGGGCATGATAGCCAGCATACATGCAAGAGATGGTGAGTGCTCTGAAATGAGCACTAGACATTCTTTCACTGAGACAAGAAAAGAGATGAGTAAGTGAAAAGATTGTGCCGAGAATCTACTCCCCACTATGCAAAGAACCAGCTCCCAGTCCACCTCAGTGTCCGGAATCCCTGCGTGATGAGCCGACGCCATCAGAGCCGGAAAAGCGGCCAGGCTGAGGTTTCCTCACCAGCTTTAAGTATACCGAAAATCTCGCGCTGTCTCCCACATGTGGTGAAAATCAATGGGGGGCATTGCTCAACACTGGAAGTACCTGCGGTGCACATCATAGTAGAAGACCACCAGGGTAAATATAAACTCAAAGCAGAGTTACCTGTGATGATGCATCCGGCATGGTTGATTCAGCTCCCTACAGATGAATGACGCGGAAACATCCTGTTTGCGGTATGTGAAACGCCACACACCTCCACTCAATTCACGGTTTTGGGCTGCTTTCGACTGGAGGCAGGTCTGGTCAACATACCTGTGGAAGCCTGGTAGGAGCAGCCCTCACAGTTTAGGTCTGTAATTGAGTTTGCACAAGAACCTTAAACAAATATTAACAGTTCTCCCTAGTTCTCCCTATCGCATGACAGCACCTGCAAGAAACACAAGAGAAGGCCGTCTATCATCGGTCGGCTCAGCCACGTGAATTTAAGGTGGGGGATCATATACTGCTGCTCCTCCCCAGTGCTACATGCAAGTTCATGGCTTGTTGTCAAGTACCCTTCACCGTTGTGGAAGGAGTTTTGTAGGGCCAGTGAACTATCGTTTGCCACTGCCAGGTAAGTGCAAAAGCACTGAGCTGTATCATATTAACCTTTTGAAACGGTAGATTGAACCAATTCCTCACTTCTCAGCCCTTGCCTCTCTCTCTGACACAGAACAAAGCCATTACCTTGTTCATCGGGGAGAGGATCTGATGCCCATGCAGAGTGAGATGAGCTCATGGATCAGGTGGACAGCATGGATCAAGTGGACTTGGATGTCTCAATCTGGGGTGATTAGGCTTTGTAATGACTTCCATTGGCTCAACGTGATATCCACCTTTGATGCGTAACTGCTCCCGCATGTACATGGACCACTTGGGAAAGGCCCGATTCAGTTCCACCCTAGATCTGACAAAGGGCTATTGGCAGATGGCACTTACATCGGAGGCCAAAGCCAAGACCATGTTCACCACCGATCACGGCCATTGGCAATATCAGGCCCTCCCTTTTGGTCTCCATGGCATCCCAGCTACATTCCAGTGGCTAATGGACATCGTGCTAAAGTCCTTACGCCGCTGCTTGCTTAGATATAAGATCTCGGGTGAATTGCGGAGGTGCCATCTAGGGAGTGCTATCTAGGGCTGACCACAGTACCTGGGGAATGCTGAAGCCGACAAAGAAATAAAGTCAAGGTCGTCCGATCATACCCTACAACATCCGAAGAACATCCAGTAGAAAACAAGTAGAAAACTTACATAGGCAGAGATAAATTCTGCTACTATCGAACGGGAGGCCCTTGGCATTAAGTGGCAAGTAGAGGGTCTCTGCTATTATCTAGAAGGGCGGCACTTCACTATAGTCATGGACCATGCTCCTAAACAAAGGTTGGCCAGGGAAAAAGACAATAATCCCTGAAAAACTAGATGGTTTCTCTCCATGCAGGATTTCTCGTTCACTGTGATCACATGTCCAGCGCACAACAAGGGAACGGGGGGGGGGTGCGCTCTGACGGCGGGGCACTCAGTTCAAGCACTTCACGCATGTACATACTGCACACACCGTGTAGGGTGCGCCAGCGGCCGAGTGCACCTAACAAGGGGACGGGCATCCTTCCATTCTGTAGTCTTTTCTTGAGCTCAAACATATACTGTCTATACTGTCTATATACTTGTCTACCCAGACTCAAGTGCTTTTGAGTCCCGTTCGCCTAGGAAAAAGTCGTCTGGTGTCCACTTGCTCCCTCCCTCTGTCTCTGCATACACTGTGCCAACTGCTCAGTGCTGCTGGTCTCACCAAGTTCTGCACAAGCCTGGGCTTTTGAGGACACTGCATCTGCTGAGGAATGACCCAAGGGACCGTGACATTCACCAAGACCACTATAAAGCCTGTACTTTCGTTGCACGTATCGTATTCACAAAGAACTGTATACTTTGTTGCCTAACCAAAGCTTTTATTAAAACTACTGTTGACACCTGCTCCCTGTGTGTGCTGTCCATGTGCCAGACCCGTTAGAACTGAAAGTGGCTGCTAGTGCTATATTCTCAGTCAATCTTGCACAAAAACTCCTTTTTCCTCTCATGCAAACATGTTTTGTCCGGCTACCAGAGGAAAGCGAAAGTGTGCACAATCGACTTGATTGCATACAGTATATATGGAAACTGCTTCACTTGTCGAAGTAAAATCCAGCCAAATTTCGAAGTCGTAAATTTGTTAGCCAGGATGTTCATATGGTGAAGGTTTATTATATTATTATTTAAATATATTGGAAACAAAAAAAAAGTTTATCCGAAGTATATAAAATCCACATCCGAAGTATATAAATATAAGCCAAATAAGTCACATTCACCATGCTAACTGCTTTGTGCGTAATGTTTTCTACTGAACTCCATCTCAAGATCACACTCTGTGGATTTACTCTAACATAGGTCATACGTTTTTTTGCTAGCTCAAGTGCCAAAGATAGCAATTTTTGTTGTTATTCGTTTTTCATCTTTTAAGTCCAACTTCAAAGTTAATACTATATTGTATATGTTAATTTCCAAAATTTATATGATGAGTTATTTTCCGGGGAAGCATAGTGTTGCAGTTGGTTTGATTGCTACCTCCCACATCAAGGCTTTCCGATTTCATACTGAGCTCGAGTTACCTATTGTACAGCATTTAATATGTTCCCTTTCAAAAGCTACACTCAATGCTGCGTGAAAACGCTATGGGAACATCTCTTTGTTGCCCGGTTGTGAAGCCTGTGCATGTCAAACCCGCCGAATACCTTCGGCTTATAACCTGTGCCAGGCATGACGTCACCGAATAAGGTGCACCTGCAGGTTATAAATAGGAGTGAACCGGAAACATCCTCAGATCTTTTTGTCTTCAGGACCGACTTTGTGTTTGCGTGTGTGTGTGCAACAGAATCACGGTAGGAAAGAAAAACTTTACTTACCGATAATGGAAAGCTATTAAGGCACTTCGCGCGCGGCTCGCTTTCTTTAAAGAGAAACCGCGAGCCGCGGCGCATTCCTGGGGCTCGCGTGCGTATGAGACGGGATTTCCACCTTTCTCTCCTGCTCTAGCCGGATCAGGAAGTGTCTAGCGTCCGCTCCTTATGAGCAGACGGAAGAGATTAAACACTTGCTTCCATGGACATAGCGCGCTGATCTGGCAGACGCGCATGAGACGGGACGTCCCCCTTTCTCTCGCGCTCTTGCCGGATCAGGAAGTGTCTAGCGTCCGCTTCTTATGAGCAGACGGAAGAGATTAAACACTT
>JAAGKR010009006.1:12040-28434 GCA_011419295.1 Clarias macrocephalus | reverse complement strand
ACACACACACACACACACACACACACACACACACACACACACACACACACACACACACACACACACACACACAGACACACACACACACACACACACACACACACACACACACAGACACACACACACACACACACACACACACACACACACACACACACACACACACACACACACACACACACACTCATTCACACACTACAGGCAAGTTGGGAACGCCAGTTATTCTAGTCTGCATGTCTTTGGACTGTTGGAGGAAACCGGAGAACCTGAAGGAAACCTACCAAGTACTGTACATCATTTGAATGCATTTAGGCCGACCCAAGACTTTTACACCGTACTGTGTGCTGTGTTTTAATTGGCTTCGATTCATTGTTTCCTGTAAATGCGTTACTTAGAAGTTAATGTGTTACATTTTTACTTTGGCAAAAAAAAAAATCTAGTTAAAGTACTATGATTCAATTATGCTAAAACGAAAAGTACTATAATCAGAGTAATTTGGTCCTTTTATATTAACTATGAAATGTTCCAATACAATAACACAACATGATGATGTATATGAAATAAATAGCATTTGAGCACCCAATTGTGGATTACTGGACAATATTGCACACTTTATGGTTTTTACGAGGCATTAGTTGAAAGTGTGCTTCACGGCATGTTCTCACTTAACAGCCCTTAACTATCTGAATACGTTGGTATGCTTGATGCCAGTTAAATTTCTCGCTGTGAAAGCAACTTGACCGGCTTTCATTTAGTAGATGTAATGTTTAAAAGGTTGTTTAGCCTCAGGGGGGGTTTAATCAGTTTTTTTTCCCCCTCCTCTGCCGTAGAGGAGGTGATAGGGCTTGTGCTAGTTCCTCAGGCTTTTATGAAGAATTTAGGCCACAGATACAGCAAAACCTCCCTCGTGAGCAGCAAAGGTTCGACTGTAATGTGTACCAGTGGCGATGTTGAGAAAAAAAAGAAGAAGAAGAAAAAAAAAAGTACTGGTGTGGCAGAATGATATTCAATCTTATATCGAGTGTAGCCGCACAGCAATATCAGCTTTATAAGACCACAGAGCATCATAACCCTGCCTTAAATAATTGGAGTTGAGCAACGCAATCACTGTGGCCGGGAGTACAAGCTGAATATGAGTCTACATACAGTATACAAGTCTCGGTTAAGGCATTTATGCAACAAAAATCCTTGAGTCTTTTTAGAAATGGGAAATATTTCGCTTTGCTAATTGGTTAGGCGTAAAACCTCATTTGCAGCATAAGCAGATATTTTGTGTTCATTTTATTTCATTCATTCCACGCACGAGTTTTGAGTTCAAAGCAAAAACGTACATTTACTTTGTTGCGGCGCTTAATCCGTTTAATCCAGCAGGTTTAGCTTTTGTTTACTACGAAGGGCGTTCGAGTCAAACCAGGTCTTGTGATGAAATTTCTCATGAATGAAGGCGTAAAAACCGAATGACTACAAGGACGCTATGATGATAGCGTAGAAAAAAAAAAACGTTCGTATGGTACTGTACAAGAATGACTTGCCGCCAACTTCTGGAAGAAATGCGTCTGTCTGCGGGAACCGTAAACGCGATCATTCAACCACATCGCTACATGTTGCAGGAACTGAGAAGTGAGTGTCACATCACTGGCCATTTTCAGACCAGAGGTTTAGAAGTGAAGCAGATCATGGCTCTGACCTACTGAGAAAGCTTTCTACCTTGATGGTATCCAAGCACCAGTGACACTCTGGGATAAGTGCATTAAGTGCAGGGGATTATATAGAAAAATAAAAGGAGTTTTAATAAAATAAAAAATCCTGGTTTGACTTGAACGCCCCTACTACTGTCTGTTTAAAGAACGTCTCGACCTTTTACTTAAGTAACAGTTTATTTTTTATGGAGGTTTAAGGTTTAGTAAAATTCTGTAAGTGGTTTATTCACCCTTGAATTAGACTTTATTCATAAATACGTCACTTTCTTCACTGTGGCTTAGCGGTTAGCACTGTCGCTGCACACCTCCAGGGTTGGGCGGTTGCATCTGGCTTCCTATCTGTGTGCGTGGAGTTTGCACATTCTCCCTGTGCGCAGTGGGTTTCCTCTGGGTACTTCGGTTTCCCCTTCAGTCCAAAGATGTATAAAGACTTTGGTGTTTAAAACTTGCCTGTAGCATGTGTGTGTGTGTGTGTGTGTGTGTGTGCCTCGAAAAGGGTTGGCACCCAATCCAGGTGTACACCGCTTGTGCCCTCTTGTTCCGTGACATTTCTTACATTATAGATGGTGGTCTATTATAAAAACAAACAAAAAAAAGTCTAGTGGTGATATAAGCTTCTAATACAGAGCTGAGGTACAGAGCAAATCATCTTCAGAAAGGGCCTGTGTGTGTGTGTGTGTGTGTGTGTGTGTGTGTGTGTGTGTGTGTGTGTGTGTGTGTGTGTGTGTGTGTGTGTGTGTGTGTGTGTGTGTGTGTGTGTGTGTGTTTGCAAGTTTTCATTCCAGCCAAACAGAAGCCACACCTGATAGTCTACTGAGAGCCAAAAACAACTAATTAAACACATGGAATCAGGTACGGCGTCTCTTTGCTTGGAATGAAAACCTGCACACACACATACACTGGCACGCACACCACCACAAATACACAAACACACACTTTCCGGGGGAAGACATAACACCTCTGGTGTCGAGTTTTATTTATCATACATTCTAAGCTAAGAAGCCCTAAACGTACTTATGTTTGAATTCGTAGCTCGCTCCATAAGCAGAACTGCCATTTCGATCCTTGTGCAGATGATATCACATCTTAATATCATATTCACATCACGTGATGCCGAGGTCCAGGAATGAATCATTTTGCCACTTGGTGTTGCCTGGTTGATTTTAAGGTTAAGTAAACAACATGAACCGGTTTCGCCGGACTACACCCAAGTTTATTAATGTAAGAAAATAAATATTCTCTCATCGAGAGGGATTACACGTAATCTCTGATACAATAATAATAAAATAATACATATGGCATTAGATACAGTAATTAACAACAAGCAACAGTCAGTCTTTATTTTAAGACATATAAGGTCAGCTCTTCTGGAAGAGTCCTTGAAAGAAGAGTATTGTTTCGAGTGCATTAACAAAACCCATCAAGCACCATGATGAACCTGGCTCTCATGAAGACCTTCACATGAAGTTCATTTAGAGTTACCAGCCTCAAAACATCTTCACCCAATGACTGAGTGTTTGATTGTGGAAAATCAGTGTGTGGCAGTGTAGTGGGTAAGAGTTTAGATTACTAAAGTTAATTTTGGTCGAGGCCAGTATAAAAAGAATCAGAATCATATCTTACTTGGACTTATACTTTTATACACACACAGACACAGACACAGACACACACACACACACACACACACACACACACACACACACACACACACACTATGAGTCTAAAGTTCGAATACGCTTTCTAATTCCACATGACAATACTGTTCCTACAACCTCCATGTCTCAAAATAACAGCTGATTGTTATTGTTGTTTTTTTGTTATTTAATTACCTTATAGTTTTGAAATATCCAGTATTGTTCTAGGATACAAACTTAAAATATTAAAAATTAAAAGGTGTGTCCAAACACTTGTTTGGCACTATACATGAACTCACAGTCAGCCTTCCTAAGAGTGGAGAGAAAGTCTGACATCGTTCCTACTGTATTCAGAAAATATGGCCAGTTTTGCTTGGTTGATGGTGACACATAATACAGAAAATGTGTGCGCCAAAGAAGCTACTTCTGAAGTTTATGCAACGTTGAAGTGAGCAATCTTGCTTTCCTTAAAATTCCAAGTTGCTAACTTTAGCATTTTTGGAGAGGTGATTTTATACAGTATGTGCCCCAGAAATGGGCATTTTTCAGCCTTATACTGTCTTGCTTCAAACAATAATCCATTAAAATGCTAATTATTCATATTTCTTTGAGTATTGATTCTATACTGGTGTGAGGTGTACAGTAATGTTCGAGAAGCATATGAGCTTTAAAAAATGTTGTTTAAATAGTTTTTTTGTTAAAAGCTTAAAAAAAAAAAATCTGTAGTGTCCGTAACCATGACAAATTGAAAAAATGTTGCAATATCTTAACCACTTTTCATTTTCCAATAATACACTTTTTCATCCAAGTTTCATCTGAATGACAACAAAGATCATAAAAAGATTCAAAAAAGTTAGGCAGTACATAATAGGCCATGAAATTGTATTAAGCAAATGTGTTTCTTTTTATCTGATAGAAATATAAATGTGTATGCATATTTATAAAAAATGAAGCATATATCCGGAGATGCCAAGCTTTGGTCGACCGGACACATCATTTTGTTGTGTTATTTGGGAACTTCTTCACACTTCTCTAGCACACTTTCCATAAACGGTGGCCGTAAAACAAAAGATTTGGAGTTTCTAATCTTCTTTTTCATTTCTTTTAAGAACTTCAAGTACTTACAGTACAACTGTGAACACAGGACCAGCATCGTAAATCAGGTGAACAAATGGTTTGCTCAGAACTCGCACGTCACATACAAACATTTGGCGCTAACACCATAAAACAGAACAGTGTTGACACAAGACGTTGTCCCTGCGTGTTTTATTAACTAATTTAAAAGCACATGTTTAGCTTTTGGTCACACAAACCACACGGTGGTAAACGGCTTAACACATTTATTATGTACTCACAAGTTCACACGTGTCTCTGTTCATATAGACAGCGATAATCACCCGCTTGATTTGTTTTTGTATGTACCCAAGTGATATCTATAAAACATCCTGTTCATTAAAAATGTATTTGAGCCCTTTTTTGGTCAATAAAACAAACTTGATGAAAAGGAGGCGAGACTTCGCACATGACCACGTCAGTCGCTCCATCGCCTTTTATCCAGAGCTTGCCTCACTTCACAACTATGACTGAATGTGTAGCTCTGAAATGTAGCGACTCTGCATGTTCGTGTTGTGGATTTAATAGCAAAGTATTTAAGCGGTAGACATTTTCCTGTTCAAACACTCCTGAACCAAGTGATCTGCTAATTACCCAGACCGAGCACTAACAAGCACACAGCACAGTAGGGGTGATTCAGGATGATCAATATACAGTGTCTTCTATGTATTAAAAACACATTCGTTCATTTTCTATATCACTTATCGTGTACAGTCGTCAGAGATTGGACAGGGTGCCGAGACGAGCAACTTGGGAACACCAGTTAGCCTAACCTGCATGTCTTTGAAGGAAAAGAGAAAACCCATCAAGCATGCGGAGAACATGCAAACGCCATACATACAGACCCCGAGGCATGAATTGAACCCTCGACATTAGAGTTGCGAGGCCACAATGCATGGAGTCTATCTCAGGAGAATTAGAGCACAAAGTGGTGGGGTCCCCCCCGGGCAGGGTGGCAATTCATCGCAGGGTGCACACACACATACGCACACGACGGGCAAGTTGGGAACGCCAATTAGCCTAATCTGCGTTTCTTTGGACTGTGGAAGAAAAATGGAGCACCCGGAGGAAACCCACCAAGCACGGGGAGAACATGCAAACTCCATGCACACAGAGACAGGAATTGAACCTGGACCCTGGTGGCGCAATGCGACAGCCACTACACCACCATGCTGGTGGGAACCTCGGAATACAAATTTAATTCATTCTTAAGGCAAAAATTCATATTGCAATCAAAATTTTTCCATAAGAAATAATGTAAGTGCAACTATTGTAATTTGATCCAATCACCCAAAATATTACCAATGTTTCCAATTTCTAACACTGTAATCATATTTTTGTGTATAGAAACAATCAAAAACATTTAGAAAAGATATGGAAATGAAGTAAACTATGAAATGAATAGTAATTACACCTCATTTAACTATAATTTATTATTTCTCTTGGCTTATGGAAACACTACCCTTCCCAGTTTGACAATACGGCTCCCGGATGTCGGTGCAACTTAGCCGGCGTTCGGTTCGGGTGTCGAAAAAGGTTACGGTGATGGTTTCTTATGGCGAAAAAACTTCGTATGCTGATGCAAATCTTTTGCAAAATTTTAATTCTTGAGGCGAAAATTTGTAAGAGGGGCCAGTCATATGCTGAGGCTCCACTGCACATCAAAATCTAAAGAATTTCACTTGGTACACTTTTACTTAACTTACGTGTCCACAAAAATCTTTTTATTTATACTATACTATACATCAAGCTAACTTTTGCTTAGCATCCAATTATTTCAGGTTATCAATCGATCAGATTCTTTAAGGTAGTTAAACAAGGATAACTTGTCCCAGTTCTTCACTTTCTCATGCTACACAGTGCAATTAGCTTTCTATATCCATCTGTGGTTGCCTTAATACAGATAAGCCACAGATTGCATAGTGAAACCTGAGCTGACCCGAGCTCAGTAAAATGTGCCTGGTGTGGAGAGCAAAGACTCGCATAAAATGAGGTGTCTCATTTAACTCTCTTGAAGGCTTGAACCCCATTTAATTGGGGCACGATTGGTGGCTAGACAGAACCCTTTCTCACACACAAAGAAAAAAACCTTCGAAAAGTTTCAAGCCTGCCTACGTCAACCCAAACTATGTTTTATGGTCTGATGAGACCAATGTAGAACTTTTTGAGCATAATTCCTAAAGATGCTATGGGAATACTTGTTTTGAGCTCGACCTGGGACTCTGGTGGAGATCATGCATACTGTAGCTACACCAAATGGCGATCTATTTCGCCACAAAACAATAGACAATTAACCAGATAACAAAAAGAAAAATCACCATCCAGCCTGATGATACGTTTCACAATGGCCGAATCAGAGCTTAGGTCTTAATTTAATCGAGAAACCTGTAGAATGACAGTTCTGCTTGTAAGTTTATATAACCCTGGCGGAATTACTTTTGGACGTGAACCATTCTTTGAAGAAAATAATAGTTATCAGGCCAAACACACTTGTTTGCGTTCAAATTCAATTATACAGTAAGGCATCACAGCACGACACAATCTTCAAACAAATCATAACAATAAAGGAAATTATTTGATATAGCCCCTGCCAAAAATTTGCCTACACTTACTTGACTTCAAACTACTGTGTGTTGCTGCCTATAAGAACTGCCAGTCCTTAGTGATAGTTATGGACGAGACCCTTCATTTTCTTTTTGGCAAACAGCCTTGAGGTCCAATTAATTCTTAAGGTTGTCTTGCAGGAAGTGCATGTTTGAGACTTCCCCAAAGTGTCTCGATGCTCTTGGGGTCAGGAGACTGTGCTGGCCGCTACAGACCCTGCATTTTCGTTCACTGTTGTAACCACTTGGCCTTGTTATTTGGATTCCTGTCATTTTGGAAAGTCGATGTGTATCCCATGTGCAATTTCTGGGCTGATGAATGCAAATTGGCCTCCAATATTTTCTGATAAAATGCTGCATTCATCATGCCATCAATCCCCATGCCAGTGCAGCTCCCACACTCAGAATGTCAGAGGACCACCTCCATGCTTCACAGAAGTTTACTTCTCATCATGAGCCTTATCGATTCCTCTGCAAACATGGCTACGTTCATGGCTAGGGCTGTCTGAATGCGCAAATCTGATGTTTTCTAGATCAGATCTGAGTCACTTTTGTATTTGGTCCTAGATCTGATACATATCCGATACGTGGTCATGTGACTTGAGTGAGAATGGGCGGGCCGGGATTCAGGCGACTTTTTTGCTTATGTGCATGCAAGGGCTGCTTGCTGACGTCAGCCAGCACCAGCAGGGCGGGGATTTCATTGCAGCACTAAAACAGCTAAGGCTTTCTTGCTACTTTTGGACCTCAAGAAGCCGACTAACTGCTAGTGGTCCTCCAGGGCAAAATCCCAAGCATATTTTTTGCTAAAATCACATCCAATGTCAATCAATTAGGCTGTACATGAAACCCATGAGGTGTTTTAGCCCAGGTGACATGAGCAAAGATGTAGAAAGTCAGATCAAAGTCACTTGTAATTTATGAATGTGGCTTGTTTGTGGTCAAAAAGTTCTAAAAGCTCCTAATTACTTGGTGCCAGAAGTTTTAAGGCTTGTCTAGGTGCTGTTTGGCATAATGAAAGTAGACTGTCCAGTGCCATTGGGGTAATGTCAACTTTTTTTTTTGGCTACTCGACCCATGCCGCTCATGGTTGTTTAAGTACCTCCTTGTTGTGCATCTTAAAACAGCCACACCACATGTTTGCAGTGACGTCTGTATTTCAGCTGCCATTGTTTGTGGTCTTCTTTTATTTGCATCCTGAGCAATTCTCCTGCCAGTTGTGGCTGAAATCTTTGCTGGTCAACTTGACCATTTTTCCACTTCTTTGTCAGAATTTGAAGAGATCTGTATTTTTAAATCTTTGGATAGCTTTATATATATATCCCTTTCCTCATTTATAAAGTTCATCTAACTTTTCTTTAAGATACAGCTCTTTTGCCGTCCTCAAGGCCTCTGTGTTCAGCCAAGCCAGTGCAGCCCTGGATGAAATGTGCATGCGTCTTTCAGGAGCTCGAAAATTAATTAGTCTAGCCGGACCTGAAGCCCATTGAGAATGTGGAAACATAAAGTCATTTAAAATGTGTCTGTCAGTGTGTATATATTGTATATTATCAGGCCAAGCATTTAAAGGTATTTAAACTATAGCTCACGGTCATTTAAGTCATTTCACTTGTCATTTTGATTTAAAAAGGGCTCAGGTATTTAATTAAATAATGAAATAAATGTAATGATTGGTAACAGATTGGATAACTGGCTTCAACACTGTATGTATGGGGGAGACTTCTGGATATTTCACAGATTTTGCCGGGGTATGTGGAGTATATGGAGCATTTTTCCAAAGGAGGGTTGAATACACCTTCAACTGTTTTATTTTTATTTTTTTTAAATATTTTGTTCATCATTGGATCACAGGATTAATGTACAAACAAAAAATGAACATGTTAAACAACTGTTCAACATTTTAGATCATCCAAAGAAGCTACATTTAGCTTTGCTGACTCATGCCATTCTCTCGTCAGATTCACGGGGTAGTCTCCTGGAATGGTTTTCAATTCACAGGTGTGCTTGTTGAGAGTTAAACTGTGACATTTCTTGCCTTCTTAATGTGATTTAGACCATCAGTTGTCTTGTCCAGAGGAAGGGTGGGACCAGAGTCAATAGCCCTGCTAGTGCTACTACAACTTCTGTACAAATCCATATCATGGCAAGAACCACTCGGTTAAGTAAAGATAAAGGACAGTCCATCATTACTTTAAGAAATGAAGGTTAACCACGAAACATCTCAAGAACTTTGAATGTATCCCCAAGTGCAGTCACCAAAACTATCAAAAGCATGATGAAACTGGCCCTCGTGAGAACCGTCCCAGGAACGGAAGGCCAACAGCTACCTTGGCTGCAGAAGATAAGTTTATTAGAATGACCAGCCTCAGAAACTGCCAATTCACCCCACCTCAGATTAGAGCTCAGATAAATGCTTCTCGGAGTTCAAGCGAAAGACGTATTTCAACATCCACGGTTCTGAGTCAGGCCATCATGGTTGAATTGCAAAACCAACAAGCAAAACCAGAGAGCGAAGGATAAGCAGCCAACAAGTACTCAACACCTCTGGGAAGACCTTCAAGATTGTTGGAAAACCATTCCAGATGACTACTACTCATGAAGTTGAGTGAGAGAGTGCCAAGAGTGTGTAATAGTGGTAGGAATTCTGGTCTTTTTTTTAGAGAGCTGGTTTTTTGGCTCGGTTCACTAAAAAGAGCCGGCTCTACCGGCTCTCAGGTGGCTCCTTATTGTTTATGGTTTACTGTACTCAACATGGAGCAGAGTGCTACAAAACATTTATTATAAAATACAAAAACCAAGACCCGTCTCAGACAAAAAGGTCCAGTGTATAAGGAAGGGAGCAATGGAGCACTGTACCGCTTTTCCTGAACGGGGTCGCCTAGTTGGATACACCCTGGACAGGGTGCCAGTCATTACACTCGCACTGTGGGCAATTTGGAAAAGTCAATAAGCCTACTTTGCATGCCTTGGGATTTTGGGGGCGGAAGCCGAAATACCCAGAGGACAAACCCGACAAACCAGAGGCTGGACATTGTTGAACAACTATGTGCAAATAGTTAAACCTGGTTCTTTTCACCTATGCTCGTTAAATGGTTTGCTCCCGTTCTGTCAGAAGCAGAAAGTAGATGTAGTGCTTTGAGGTAGAAGAAAAATATTTCATTTTACCTTGAGAGAAAATATAAACTTGAGTGGGTGTCATGAGGCAGACATAGGTCTTAGCAGATATATTATAAGTAATACTTAGACAAGACACATGTACATAAAGTCTGAAGTATGGCTTTGTTATATAAGAGAAATATCAACTGTACTGGAGTTCATCATGTTCAGGATATAGTTGAATATAAACCATGCAGACAAGAACATTATATAGCTACAAGTCAAGGTTCACATCAAACACCAGAACGGAGTGATCAGGAAAAAGTGTTGCCTCTGTGACTGAGCATGGTTTCACATAGGCTAAATTGAGCATTTCACATTCAACTGCTGATCTCATGAGATTTCCTTACAAAAAAAAAAAATTGTCTGGAAAGAATACTGTGTTGGAGGCACGGTGGCATTGTGTTTAGCACTGTGGCCTCGCACCTCCAGAGTCCGGGTTTGATTTCTGCCTCGGCTCTGTGTACATGGAGTTTTTATGTTCTCCCTGTGTGGTGGGTTTCCTCAGGGTTCTCTGGTTTTCTCCCACAGTCCAAAGACATGCAGATTAGTCTAATTGGTGTTTTCCAACCAAACCTCATAGTGTGAATGAGGGCGTGTGTGTGTGTGTGTGCCCTGTCCAAGGTCCTGGGACCCTGTCCAAGGTGTGTACCCCTCATCATGCCATAAAGTCTCCTGGGATTGTGGGTTAAACGTGGGTTAAAACACCTTGGTGATGATAGAGGTAAGAGGAACAGATCTCAGCATGCACAGAACATTCAACTTTAATCTTTGATAGACAACAGCAGAGGATCACATAAGGTTTCACCACTGTCATCCGAGTGCAGGAATCTGAGGCCATGATGACTACAGGCTCAGGAAAAACCTGTTTCAATCTGGCGTTTCTCACAACATTTATATTCTACTTCTTTAGAGTAACCTAAAGAGTAAATTCATGCACTGTGAAGGTGACAAATGATGAATAGACTCAGCGTTGTAAAATATGATTTTTTTTTTTTTTTGTTCCTCAAAGCTATCATTAGTCATTTTCCTCATGCATGCATAACTACCTAGGATTTCATTTCTTTGCCCTTTTATTGCCTTGAGAGCCTCTCTTGACAGTTTCGGAGGCAAAGTGCTTGCTGCGACTTTCTCGACAGAAACGGCATAATCTCTTCGTGAATAGAGCGTGTGGGCCTCAGAAAGCATGGATAATAGATGATTTTCTCAGCTGCAGGATTTAGATACAATTTGTCGGGTCAGGGTGAAGGCTGATGTGACCTTTCTGCATCAAAACGCATTGCTATAGGTCAATCTGTGTGATACGTCTGGTAGCTACTCACACATAAATAGTTAATACCGGATGTTCTATTATGTCGGCTTGAGATATACAATTACATCACGGTTATTGTTAATTAATAGCAAAACAATGTACTGTTTAATTGGTAAATGAGTGGAATCATAGTCTTGATGAATTGCCATGTACGTGTAGAATAATGTCTTAATTAAGTGCTGAATTTTGTGGACTGAATAATTGAAGGGATCAAGAGGTTTTTTCACTCTAGCGGTTGTGTGTCTGATTTCATTCAAAAGAAACACTGTTGTAGAAAAAGTGGTTAGCATGTCGTCTTGCACCTCCTGGGTCCGGGTTCATTAATGAATCATATCAGCCATTTTGACTGTTTGTATGTGACACGCCTCCACACCAGCAGAGGTCCCCTCGCTTTGAAGACGAGACTCCCAGAAACCCAGTTTAAGCGTCTATCCAGTAATGGAAACTTCAAAGCACCTTTGTAGATGTCTCTGGATGGGAGCGTCTGCTAAGTGCCTAAATGTAAATGTAAGATTCTTGTGCTTTTTTTTTTTTTTTTTTGCTTTTTATTAAAGCATGGAACATGGAATCTAAAGATAGAGCCAAATCTACATAGTAGACAGTATGGAAGTTCTAATCCTTGCTGTCTTTTAGGCTTTCATTTTGCCCATGCTTTTGTGGGATTTGTGTTTTGACCATTGACACTGAACCTTGTCCTGTTAACAAACCTCAGGTGCTCCCATGTCTTATAAGCACCACCTATTTAAAATGCTACCGGTTAAATGTAAAAAAGAAAAAAAAAAACTAGTAAGACCTTAAGTCGTTTGTCTAGCTTGTTTTAACAAGCTTGCTATTCTTCTGAATGATGTCATGATGTGTTTTTGTGAGAACATTTATAGCAGGAATTTCATCTCTATTATTAGTTTGTGTACAATTTGGGGAAATTATAAAATGTTCCAAGATGTTTTTTTTTGTTAGTGATTTTCAAAAATATTATGGACAAACAAAAACATTAGCAACCAATCAAACAAACCCAGTTTGATGCTGAAAAGCATAAGAAAAACTTCAATGGTGATAAACAAATACATAAAATACTACACATACCTTTCTTACTGCTAAATAAATAAATAAATATATAAATAGTTCTAAAAGAATTTATCCATGGTTTAGATTGTACGGTAGTTTCTCAGAGAGAGAAAAGCTGACAGCTGAGATATCTACATGATGACCGTGAGAACCTGCGGAGTCAACAACCTCCTAAAAAAAAAAAAAAAAAAAAAAAATATATATATATATATATATATATATATAGCCAAAAGTATTCGCTCGCCTGCCTCCACATGCATATGAACTTGAGTAACATCCAAGTCTTAATACATAGGGTTTAATATGATGTTGGCCCTGCAGCCTTTGCAGCTATAACAGCTTCAACTCTTCTGGGAAGGCTTTCCACAAGGTTTAGGAGTGTGTTTATGGGAATTTTTGACCCTTCTTCCAGAAGCGCATTTGTGAGGTCAGACACTGATGTTGGACGAGAAGACCTGACACTCAGTCTCCGCTCTAATACATCCCGAAGGTGTTCTATTGGGTTGAGGTGCAGGCCAGTCAAGTTCTTCCACACCAAACTGGCTCATCCATGTCTTTATGGACCTTGCTTTGTGCACTGGTCATGTTGGAACAGGAAGGGGCCGTCCCCAAACTGTTCCTGCAATGTTGGGAGCATGAAATTGTCCAAAATGTCTTGGTGCAGTATGCGGAAGCTTTAAGAGTTCCTTTCACTGGAAGAAAGGAGCCCCACCCCTGAAAAACAACCCGACACCAGTTCCAACATGACCGCGCACCAGTGCACAAAGCAAGGTGTATAAATTTTTTATTTGATTTCATTTGATTAAACTTGATTGACTTTGTGCTTAAAAACATAAACAAAACCTATATATTCATAAGCATAAATAAAGACATATTGAACAAAAATACTTTGGATATGGAGATGTTTGCAGTTTAAGATTCTGCTTGTTTGTTTTAAGCCCGGGGCATCTCCAGCTATTGAAAAGATCAGGGTTTAGTATCATCATTTATAATAAAGTAGTATTATCACACACACATATTCAAAGATTATTATTATAGTTACTTAACTTGACTGCTGGTATGTGCACTTCTCTTCTTTTGTCTTCTTGCATTTCTTCCAGTTTGATTCAGTTTCTGTCTCTTTATGGCTCTTCTTGACCCTGGTGGTGGAAAAGTACAATCAGTGTTACTTTAGTTAGCATCCTCTCACTCACACACACATACACACACAGACACAGATGAGAAAGAGCGAGAGATTGCACTATCCCTGCTTATACCAAGGCATATTTTATCCACTGCAACATGGACATGCCTAAACTCGGAATCCGTCCTTTCTGTTTTTTTCTGTCCCTACGCGGAGGCTTTATTTCTTTCTCATCCCCCTGATGTTAAATCTACTGTCACTGCTGTTTTGTTCCTTTACTGTCAGAGCGACACACTTTGACTATACCGTTTCTTGTTATGATCATGCCAGCGAAACCTATTTTGACTGAACTGAACCGAGGGAGCGACAGAACCCGGATTTAACTAGCCATTCCGGTTACCTTGATTTTTCTAGGAACGCTAGAGCTCTATTTTATAACTGGAGCTTTTTCTCGAGTTCTGGGCGCGCGCATGTTCCAGCCTTGAGTGCTGGCCTTAATTACTGCCCCCTTGTCTGCTTCGAAAGCTGAGTGCAAGAAAAGATCTGCTCTAAAGTAACTTCGTAAGACTGTCTGACGCTTTGCTGTAAGACGCCTCCACATCACGCTGATGATATTTGGGACTAAGCTTGAAATATTCAGGGCTGAAGCTCAGAATGATCAGACCTAATGACTCCACTGTCTTTGGTCCATTTCTTTCGGCAAGAGCACTATAAGGTTGCAAGGGTGTCTCTATGGCATAATATTTGTATTGAAAGTTCTAATTTGTATAAATTGCTCATGTGCAAATTTTAAAAATACGTCTCTGCGCTTCATTTTTAAGCGGAGGTGTTTTTTTTTTTTTTTTTTTTTTTTTCATGAGTTGAAGGATCGGAGAGGATTATTGCTCAGTTTATTGCTTATTATTCACTGCTTAACTGGTTGTTCCTGCTGCTTTCACTCCGCTCACATGACTGATGGCTTCTCACTTATCTTGTATCGTTTACCTGTCTAGCGATGATTTAGTTGAACCGATCATGATATTTAAGCTCTTTATATTCATGGCTTTGTAGCTTGTTCCTTTTAAATGATGAATGATGATAACTCTGGGAAGCTTCTTCAGATTCACCACTGATCCTTGTGTGAAATCTTTCCATTCGGTGCCAGTGTTACTTATAATGACACCATGTTCAAATTTCTTTTTGTTTTGTTTATACGCTGCCTGGCCAAAAAAGTCACCGTTTCAAATATGTTGAATTATTGGGCTGCATCAAGGAAAGAAAAAACTAAGGAGATTTGAAATTCCTGGAAAAGCCCTTTAACACATTATCCAAACCTGGAAGAATTGTGCTGAGCCGCCAATTTTGTGGAAGAAATGCAGATCACTTACACTTAAGGTTGCATGGTTATTATTAAATTATCAGTAAAAACAATAGCTAAGTGGCGGCACGGTGATGTAGTGGTTAGCACTGTCGCCTTGCACCTCCAGTGTCCAGGTTTGCGTCCTGTTTCTACCCGTGATTGGTGGGTTTCCTCTGGGTACTCTGGTTTCCTCCCACAGTCCAAAGACATGTACTGTAGGTTAGGCTAATTGGTGTTCCCAAACTGACCGATGTGGGTGTGTGTGTGCCCTGCGATGGATTGGCACCCTGTCGAGGGTGTACCCCGCCTTGAGCCCTAAGTCTCCTGGGATAGGCTCCAGGCCCCCCGTAATACCCTAAATACAGGATTAAGCGGTGTAGATGATGAGTGAGTGAACAATAGCTAAGCTTAATAGTGAAAGTATCAGCATTTACAGTATGCACCAAAATATACACTACTGAAACTCATGCATGAATGTCGAAGCCACATGTTTTCCCAATAGTAAAAAGGAAGTTGTGAACGGGGACCGAGTTTGAAAAAAAAAAAAAAAAAACACACATTCCTGAGAGAAATGTAATAAGACAGAACAAATAACACATTTATGCGGTTTATTGTTACAAAATAAATTTTGCCGTTCTGGTAATGTACTGTGTCAGCATAATGCATACAGAGG
The DNA here is from genome assembly GCA_011419295.1 of Clarias macrocephalus. NCBI lineage: Eukaryota > Metazoa > Chordata > Actinopteri > Siluriformes > Clariidae > Clarias > Clarias macrocephalus. The sequence goes on along the minus strand of JAAGKR010009006.1, from coordinate 12,716 downwards.
TAAATCAACACACTAATACTTAATCCTAGTTTTTTGTTTCATGAGAAATAAACTCACAGATGAAAACAAAGTGATATTGTTCATCTTTTCATTTCAGTACTGTGTGTTTTTGCCGCAAAAACACTGTGACTGTGAATGAAATCATGGTGTGTGTGACTCTGTTTTGGCCAGGCAGTGTGTTTAGAATTTAATCGATTATTTACATTTTTGTTTTTATGTTTAATCCTCAATTTGATATTTAAGCCTTACTTATAGGTACATCATTTTGTTCTTATAGTACAAAATAATAATAACAAAAATGCTTGTCCAATATATGGACAATATATAGACAATATTTTTCTCACACTTATTTAAATCATCCTAATGAGAAATTTCAGCTGATCTAATAAGCTGCAGTTATAAGCTCAAAACATTTAATTAGAAAGTAACATTTTTGACATGTGCAAAGTGGTTTTGCTCACTGTGTAGTGTTTCATTTGAAAGAAAAATAACAAGACAAGATTATTATTATATTATATTATATTATATTATATTATATTATATTATATTATATTATATTATATTACTTTAAGGTAAACGTTAAGGTTTAAAAAAATTTTCCAGACAAATCCTGCCATTTGCATTATGATCGTTTACAAGAATTCAGTCTCATCTGTGATTGGTTAGATGCTTTACT
>JAAGKR010009006.1:0-12020 GCA_011419295.1 Clarias macrocephalus | reverse complement strand
GATCACTTACACTTAAGGTTGCATGGTTATTATTAAATTATCAGTAAAAACAATAGCTAAGTGGCGGCACGGTGATGTAGTGGTTAGCACTGTCGCCTTGCACCTCCAGTGTCCAGGTTTGCGTCCTGTTTCTACCCGTGATTGGTGGGTTTCCTCTGGGTACTCTGGTTTCCTCCCACAGTCCAAAGACATGTACTGTAGGTTAGGCTAATTGGCGTTCCCAAACTGACCGATGTGGGTGTGTGTGTGCCCTGCGATGGATTGGCACCCTGTCGAGGGTGTACCCCGCCTTGAGCCCTAAGTCTCCTGGGATAGGCTCCAGGCCCCCCGTAATACCCTAAATACAGGATTAAGCGGTGTAGATGATGAGTGAGTGAACAATAGCTAAGCTTAATAGTGAAAGTATCAGCATTTACAGTATGCACCAAAATATACACTACTGAAACTCATGCATGAATGTCGAAGCCACATGTTTTCCCAATAGTAAAAAGGAAGTTGTGAACGGGGACCGAGTTTGAAAAAAAAAAAAAAAACACACATTCCTGAGAGAAATGTAATAAGACAGAACAAATAACACATTTATGCGGTTTATTGTTACAAAAATAAATTTTGCCGTTCTGGTAATGTACTGTGTCAGCATAATGCATACAGAGGTAAATCAACACACTAATACTTAATCCTGTGCAGGTTAGTTTTTTGTTTCATGAGAAATAAACTCACAGATGAAAACAAAGTGATATTGTTCATCTTTTCATTTCAGTACTGTGTGTTTTTGCCGCATACTGTATTCATGTTGATCCACGGTGATCAGGTCTAGGCTCAACATCGTTATGTGGCAATAAAATAAAGTCAGCTGACGACCTGAATAGACTGAATGACCAGAGTATCACATCTTTAGAGTTTTTCTTCTTCTCTTGGCACAGGTATATTCCAGGACTCAAATTGTGTTTGAGTGTTTGAGTCCCAGCGTTTCTGGGAGCATGAGGAATCGTTTTCACACATGAACTGGCCACCACATTGTGAGCTTGTTATCGAAGCTAAAGGTGACTGTGAATGAAATCATGGTGTGTGGTTTGGCCAGGCAGTGTATTTAGAATTTAATCGATTATTTACATTTTTGTTTTTATGTTTAATCCTCAATTTGATATTTAAGCCTTACTTATAAGTACATCATTTTGTTCTTATAGTACAAAATAATAATAACAAAAATGCTTGTCCAATATATGGACAATATATAGACAATATTTTTCTCACACTTATTTAAATCATCCTAATGAGAAATTTCAGCTGATCTAATAAGCTGCAGTTATAAGCTCAAAACATTTAATTAGAAAGTAACATTTTTGACATGTGCAAAGTGGTTTTGCTCACTGTGTAGTGTTTCATTTGAAAGAAAAATAACAAGACAAGATTATTATTATATTATATTATATTATATTATATTATATTATATTATATTATATTATATTATATTATATTATATTATATTATATTATATTATATTATATTATATTATATTATATTATATTATATTATATTATATTACTTTAAGGTAAAAGTTAAGGTTTAAAAAAATTTTCCAGACAAATCCTGCCATTTGCATTATGATCGTTTACAAGAATTCAGTCTCATCTGTGATTGGTTAGATGCTTTACTGCATATTAATTGCAAGCCACTGGCAAGAAAACCAGTGGATAAAAGTCTCCCAGGAAGCGGGAGGTTTCCTCCCAGAAGCTCATCACATCACATGATGTTACCCCCACCTACGGAAGACATGTGCAGAAAGGATATAGTTGTTCCAGGAAATATTTACCTAATTAATTGATCTAGTATTTACCTATTGAACTTGTTATTAAATGTGTACACCACCTCTCTCATTCTAATTTTCAAGTTATTATTCTAGTGGCTCAATCGATTAAGTCTGTGGGTTGCTGGGTTACTGATCAGAAGGTTGTGGGTTCAAGCCCCCGCATGCCAAGTTGCCGCTGTTGAGCCCTTGAGCAAGGCCCTTAACTTTATTTGCTTCATGGGTTGCTGTGTCCTGGCTGACCCTGGTTGAAATCATTTCACTGTGCTTATATTATATTTGGGCTCATCTGCCCAGGTTTGATTCCCAGCCATTGGATGCAATGCCGGTCCCAAGCTCAGATAAAATGGGAGGGTCTCGTCAGGAAGGGCATCCGGCGTAAAACTCGTTCCAAGTTGCTGTGCGGATCAGGTGAGTTGGAGCAGCCAAAAGACAAACAGCATTAGGGTCCATGTATGTGCTGTAAATAGATAAACTGTACAGAGATTAAATGTTTTAATGGTATTCTTTATTCAGTTTTTGTTATAATGACAATTAAGGTAATATTTTTAAAATTATTTTATGCAATTAAATTGCTATACCACAATCAGTATTTAATACAAAGCCCTTTATTCTTCAAAACCTGCTGTCTAGAGACAAAAAAGACATCTGCATTTCATGATCCACACAATCCATGCCTGCTTGATTGCTTCCTGATGAACATGTACAGAAATTTGCCACAGAAGTTCACAATTCCCTAGTTACAGCCATTTCTTTTTGTTTTGTTTTTTGTGCAGAGGTCGACACCCTGGCTTCAGAAAATTAAAGTGGTTCCACATATTTATCCCATCCATTGCACCACGTGATTCTAATTAGCCCAACTCTGAAGCCAGAGAGTCTCGAACTAATTAGTGACATCACCTGTTTTGTGCACAGTTACAGTGGAGCTATAATACATGGCATATGATGTCTTAATACTTTTGACCACCACTAAGTATATTGTGTAAGTAAAGGTAAAAAAAAAAAAAAAAAAACACGTCTATCCACTTATTTCCCTTTTCTGTAATTACTTTACATTTTTCCTCTGACTTTAAATCTTCAGATTTTGGAACGAGGCCACACCTTGGTGTGAAGTAACATTTGCACAGGATTATAGATACATTGTTCGCTTCTGATAGAAATATCAAAGTTCGTCAAATATCCATCAGTAGGTTGTCATTTTGAAGTGGTGAAGCGTTTATTTTCAAAGTTGGCTTCAGGGCGGTTACTGTATACGCTCAACATCAAAAACAACAGAAATAGCCTCGCGCTGTGTTTGAAGTGTGAAGATCAAGAGGTTTTCTCGGCAGTGAAACATATTTGCAGGATTAGGAGCGCGCAGGCCCCGGAGCTAGCCTCCAGCGTGAATGTTTTATACCTGCCACTTTACACCCACTTATTCTTAGAAAGTGAATGATCATGATTTGAGCTCTGACCACGTCAATGCTGACTGCATGCGCTAGGCAATTTAGTCCTGATTTATTGTACTTGTGATTGTTTATGGAAGGCGCCGCTGAACACCTGGACTCGATTCTACGGGAGTGTGGCAGAAAATGAAGGCTGCTCATGCATAATTCATCGAGCTCGTGACTACATCATGCAAGACTGAGTAAGATGCCCTCTGCCTGTTCCCAAGGCTATGGAGATCATCTCTGTAAACAGGATAAGGTAAAAATAGACATGATATTGTACAGACTGGATTTTTCAACTTATTTTCTCATTTATTCACCTGTACAAATAAATAAAAAGAAACATACAAATTGTAAAATTCACCGGAGCATGAACTTGCCAAATAACTCCATGCTAGTGTGGAATACGATATGGATCATGATCCTGGGGACATACTATGTACAGAGACATACTATACTTTCTGGACTGTTGTGTGTCCCTCACTACTGGTACAGGTTGAATCCCTAGAAACATGAAGAAGTTGCATCCATCCATTGTACATACAGTCTCTAACTTTCTTACCAACAATAATAAAACGCTGTGGCTTCGCACGTCTTGGGTTGAGGGTTCGATTCCCAGCTCAGGATCTGTGTGCATGGACTTTGCATGTTCTCCCCGTGCTTGGTGAGTTTCCTCCGGGCGCTCTGGTTCCTCCTACAGACCAAACACATGCAGATTAGGTTAGTGGGTGTTTCCAAATTCCCCCCAAAACTGTGTGAATGAACATGTGCCCTGCGATGGATTGGCACCCCGTCCGAGGTGTACCCCGCCCTCGTGTCCGAATTCCCCTGAGACCCTGTACAGGATAAGCGTTTAAAGAGAATGCAGAATTAACTTTCAACAATGAACGTGTCATCTGTTTTTGTGTGATAGAAGCAAAGAGGAATCTCGATCAAAACATTTGTAGCATGAATCAAGTTATGCCCGTGATGACTACCGTGTTTGACTGGTACTCGTGGACACGTTTATCACTATCTTGTAGAGTAATAATGGCCATGATAAAACAGATGATGGATAGAAAAAAAAGAGAAAACAATAACATTTGGTTTGTTTTGTTAAATTCAATTGATGTTTACAAAACATGATAAAACAGGACAGTGTGGACACTCATGTCTAAAATAGATGAACTTGAGAAAACTGGAAAAGCACAATTCAAATGTTGATATTTGTCTATACAAGACATGCTGTGTGTGTGTGTGTGTGTGTGTGTGTGTGTGTGTGTGTGTGTGTGTGTGTGTGTGTGTATGTGTGTGTGTGTGTGTGTGTGTGTGTGTGAGCATGTGTTACAATTGTACTTGCTGCAGGTGGCACATGCAGAAGGTGTTTTATTGTTCTTTTGTTGGTTCAAAATCTGGGAAAGCTTCTTTTTGTTTCCACCAGCTGCCTCCAACAATGGTGAAATTTTTTTTTCTTATAAAATTATTATTATTAGACACCTGATATTCCTCAAATGTTCACAGATACTAAGACACGTACAAACACCCACCTACACATCAAATACAAACATAACACACACACACACAAAAAAAAAGTCACTCATACTACAAAGTGGCGTTCAAGTCAAACCGGGACTTTGTCTTGACTTTGTTCTAAGATCAGAAACTCTCTTTATTTCCCTGCTACACTAATGCACTTATCCCAGTGTTTCACCTGTGCTTGGATACCATCAAGGTATAACGTTTTCTCAGTACGCTGGCGTAATGATCCGACTACCGACTGGATCGTCATCCACAGAACTGCGGGCTCCTTTAAAACACGTTTGCATCATTCAAACATCTTAGTGTGGCTTAACGACTCATCGCCTTAATGTGCGTGAAGTCTTCTGTAAATATCAATAAGTTTTATGCCTTCATTCACGAGAAATGAGCCCCAAGTCCTGGTTTGACATGAATACAAAGGTAGTGCTGAGTTTGTAGGATGTGCAGTTTGGAGGTAATAAGAGCCTCCCCTTCTTAATCCGTCTAAAATGACCTTGTGGCCTGTTCTCTTATCTCTTCATATAAAGTCTAAATTGCCTTACCTTAATTTCCTGCACATGTTTCTCACAAAAAAAAAAAAAAAAAAAGTTTCAAGTGGTGGTAAATTTTTTTTTCTTTTTTTTTTTTAAATCACAAATAATGCACAAGGGCTAACCTCTTGAGACATGAATGTCCTCATATTGGGACATTCAATTATTTCCCAACTACATTGAGTGCAAGACTCATAAGAGGCCTGTTAGATATACTGTAATACTTTTCTAGAACCTCTTTCTGTTTAAAGACCTTTACGAAATTCAGAGCTATTAGTCAGGAGAATTTGTACAGTAGTGTACACAACAGTGTAGTCCAGCTCTCAGGAGGTTAACATCATTGCCTACTGAAATTTCTGAATTGTCCCTCTTTTAGAACCCACTCCACAAGGGTTTAGTAAGCTCCATCTTATAAACGGTTTGTTTGTTTGTTTATTTATTTATTTATTTATTTAATGAAATTGGTCTGTAAACATATTGTTTTTAAAAATCATTACAGGGCAGCTTAATTACATATCTTTGCCATCTGATTTAATTCTGTAATGATGCGTGTGGTGGTTGCAGTCATCTATTATCTCATCATCAGCGGCCGCAAACGGGAGAAAATATTTTTCATCTTTTATTTTCATCCAGTTCATTATGTGCCTTTAGTGGCTTCAGTGTTTTCCTGCTGTCTGTTCAAATCACTGTAACTATCTCTTGTCTTAGGATGTCGAAACTCAATACAATATAAAAGCAAACAAACAAACAAACAACAAAATAAAAACAGCACCCTTAACTAAAATGCTGTAGGATGAACATCGTTGATGTATGTTTTAGGATGGTCCGACTTAAAAATAAATAAATAAATAAATAAATCAATAAATAAAAATAAGCACATAGCAATTCAAAAAGCTTTTAAAAATGAAGGACTGTTGTGGGGATCTACTCGATCAATCATCATATCGTAAAAGCAATCAAAGTTGAATCAGAAATTCATACAAGGGACCTGGCTAAGTCAGATTTATCTGCTTGTAGCTTCAAGAATAATTGGTACTTTAAATTCTATGAGCTCTATAATACAGTTGTACAGTAAGAGGTAAAAGGTTCGGACAAAGCCAGCATAGAAATGGCACCTGTAAGCACTTAGCGGTGTCTTATGTCATGAGACCTGAAATAAATCAACCTTTTAGTACTATTAGGTCGGCAGCTTTTCACATCATACGATATATTTTCTTGGACAGGCTCAAGAATTTCCTTTGCATTTGGAGTGGAGAAGCACCGGGCCAGTTTAGATATCGCTTTCAACCCTGACAGCAAAGAACCCCAAGGTTCTGTTTTAGATTGTTGGTTATTATTTGACCTACTGTATGTAGACCATAAAAAAGGCATAGCTGACTATATTAACATGAACAGTGATAATTGATGCGAATGGCTTGTGTGACTGACTTTATTTCCCGGTGTGGAAAAAGTATTCCATCCATCCAACCATCCATCCATCCATCCATCAATCCATCCATCCATCCATCCATCCATCCATCCATCTCGAAACCTCTGCAGTCCAACTAGGGACCATAGACGCCAATGGTGACCATTGCATTTATTCCCATTTCACCTCTAGTCAACATTACCAAATTGCCTGTAGTGTGTGAATGTCAATTAGCTTCTCTGTGAGAAGAAACCCACCAAGCATGGGTCGCACCCGGACCCAATGTGGGAATCGCACCCAGACCCTGGAGGTGCAAGGCGAGAGTGCTAATCGCTACGCCACTGTATCCCTGTGTGGATGTGGATATTATATGAATAAATACTAACTTTAATAAGGATATCATCAAATAAAAACTGATACTAAATAAGGTGTTCATTTGAACGCTTGGATTGTAAGCTACATTTTAGATTCTTTTTCTCTGAGCACATTGTAGTGTCTTATTGACATTGGAGTGGAATTTTTAAATGTTTTTCTTTTACTGAACCAGTAAACGCACAAGACTATTAAAAAGAAGTTTGGGCTGCCTGGGCTTCTGCATGTTGTGGGGGCTTGTGTCTTGAATTTGACTCTGGATAGCACTGTAGCTTTCACCTCTAGAGTTGAGGGTTTCATTCCTAGGTTTCTTTGTGTGGAGTTTGCATGTTCTTCCCATGCTTGGGAGGTTTTCCTCTGGGTACTCTGGTTTCCTCCAACAGTCCAAAAAAAAAAAAAAAAAAACCATGCAGATTTTCCAAATTGCCCATAGTGAATGTGTGGGTTGTTTCACTATGATGGACTGGCAGCCCGTCCAGGGTGTACCCTGAGTCTCCTGGGATAGCCTTCAGACTAGTGAGTGAGTGTGAATGTTCTCGCTAGAACATCCTTCGGTGATTAACTACAGTGAGGAACGCCGGGTTCCAAAGTGACTCAGTGATGATGTGCATTCTCACATCAATCATGGCTCTACAGCCAATCATGGGCGTCTGTGAGCTCACGCGAACAGAAGGAGCAGATAGCGCTGTCCTCCAAGGGTGTTCCGCCACCCCCAGTGGTGTGTGAGCGAGCAGTTTTAGCCTTAATGTGGGAGCCCCATAATGACGGGTGGGAAATCAATTAGAAAAAAAAAAGAAGAGGAACATCGTCATACATAATTCAGACAAATTCATGAAGTTATAACCTCTGGATTATATCTAGTTACCATAAAGCTATATCTGCAAGCTTTTTGGTATTACTATGGTTCTTACAAGAACTAGCAAGTCCAAATCATAGCATAATTGGTTACCTAATTAACATAGACTAGTTTGATCTTAGCATCATATTATTCGTTCTTTAAATAGGACACATCAATACCAAGAACAGCAAAAAGAAATACTCCCCTTTAGCCTTCTGTTCAAGATTCAGATCTTTCAGAAGGTCATGTTACATATACTGTAGAATGTGTCAAATTAAAGCAACTAGTGACATATTTGACATTTTCCTTTGTAAGATGCTTAAGCACTGTGTACAGTCTATTTTACTTTACATTATATGTAAATGCACATCATGTAAATATCTGACTTACAAATAATGCGCTGTGACTAATCGGTAGTTTTAAGGTGTCTTCAGTTGTTTTTGTGATCATTTGTATTCATTCAAGTGTACGAGGCTTAGCAAGACACTGTCATGACATGATGTGATGATCTGATCTTTCTCGGCCTCGCTCTCTCCCCCTGTCTCTTTTTCTCTACATGAGTTAAGCCTGAAACACAACACCAAGCCGCTATCGGACCCAAACATAGCCAGCTCATCTTCATGCTCTCTGGCACGTTGACATTTCCACTAATTGAATAAATGGACACTTCGCAGGACCTTTTGCAGTCCAATAATGTTGTCCTGTTTAAAGGTCAGCATGTGACCTTAATCTCTGGTCTAATTTGAAGCTGCTTGTGAACCTCTGGCTGGGTTAAACACTGTATTGGCTTGTGTATGGTTGACTCACAAGCTATTAGATCTGTACATTGTATAAAGTTGTATATCATGAAGTCCGTAACACATTTATTATATTTACACGTAATGTAGCATATAAATGAAATTCATTTGCAGGCAATCTAGGACCAAAACATTCCTGTACATCAAACATATGCTTACACTGATTAGCCACAGCATTATGACCACCTGCATAATATTGATTAGGTCCCCCCCCCCCATTTTTCCCCCCACCATAACCATAGTGATGCCCTTGTGTGTTCTGACACCTTTCTATCATAACCAGCATTAACCCTTTCATCAGTTTGATCTACACTAGCACTTCTATTGGATCGGACTACACTGGCCAGCCTTCGCTCCCCATGTGCATCAGTGAGCCTCTACCACCCTGTCACTGCCATCATCAGTTTTCTATCTTGTAATTGCTTTTGGTATGTTCTGGCTACGTTATTGCCACGTCACAATCTGGCCCTTGTTAAAGTCACTCAGATCCTTACGCTTGCCCATTTTTTCTACTTCCAACACATCATCTTTAGGAAAGAAAGGTTCACTTGCTGCCTAATACAGTATATCCCACCCACTTCTAGCCACCATCATAACAAGATATTGACATTTTAGGTATTGTGGCTAGACTACTACTGTGGCTAGCAACTCCAAAACTGCAGCTCTTGTGAGATGTTCCCAGTCTGCAGTGGCCAGGACATACCGAAAGTAACCCAAGGAAGGAAAACTGGTGAAATGGTGACAGGGTCATGGGGTTGCCAAGATTGACTGATGCACAGGTTAAGGGAAGGCTGGCCCGTGCAGTCCCATCCAGTAGAAGCGCTAGTGTAGATCCAATTTAGGAAACGGTTAATGCTGGTTCTAATAGAAAGGTGCCAGAACACAGAGGTCATTACTGTTTGAGTGGCGGATGGGGACCGACTCGGTATTAGGCATGTTGTCATAAGGTTATGGATGAACAATGTACAGAATTTACTGGCCTAATAATAATCTACACAAAATACCTTTTCATGTGGGTGTAACCAAGAGTTAAAATAGTGTCTAAGAAGGGAACTCCTTCTTTACATCTGCATTCCCATTATATGAAAGTAAGGACATACTGTACAGTATATATACATGTATATGTGTGTGTATGTGTGTGTGTGTGTGTGTGTGTGTGTGTGTGTGTGTGTGTGTGTGTGTGTGTGTGTGTGTGTGTGTACATTGCAGGAAATTCTGGTCTCGCATGCCAGTGAGTCAGAGGTTAGGTTGCCGTGTCTATAAGGGGACTGTCATGCTAAAACAATACATGTTGTTAAATGAGCAGATTATTTTTCACTGGCACTCCTGAGAGACATTTATACTCACTTATCTTACAACTGGAATAACAAGAAGAGGTAAGAATAGACATTGATTCATTGTTAACAGGGATTTGTAGCAGTCCAAATACAGTACTCATCTGCAGTGTAACGTGTAAAATCATGCACGTACCGACCGAGAGTTTCAATTAATCCCTAAAACCAGGGCATTGCTTTGTTTTGTTGAATAAATAGACGCTTCAGGATTATGCAGTGCAGAGTGTTTTTCCGCACAACCTGGGCAAGATGATTGAATTGCATTTAACTATTTAATAAATGATTGAGATAAATTAAAAGGATCTATGGGTAAAGAAATACCCTAGACACACGTGACAATGTGTTTTTTGTGGCTGCTTCTGGGTGCTTCTATGACCAAAAACATACTAATATTAATAATATGAGCAGAATGAGTTCTACATTTTAGCACATTTTTTTTTTTTTGTGAGAAATATTTATGCGTTTTAAAAGTAATGTTCAATTTGGTTCTACATGACGTATCCAATCAGCTTTTTCACATACATTTTAATCAGTCATTGAGGTTTAATAATCTGAATCTGGTCATGATGTGGTTGTTGGGGCTAAACGGGCTGGTCTGAATATTTCAGAAACTCTTGTGAAGTTGTGTGTGAAACGCAGAATGGCGCAAATAAAATAAAATCCAGAGAGCAGCAGTTCTGCAAGCAAAATGCCTTGTTGTTGAGAGAGGTCAGAGTAAAAGAGCCAGACTACTGTAGTTCACCACAAAAGGACGAAGACTTCTTATTTTGGATGCTTTTGTTAGGGCTCGCCATAGCGGACCATTTGTCTCCATCCAACTGTGCCAACTGTGCCTTCCACGTAATCCCTTGTCACTCCGACCTCCTGCATGTCCGCCCTCATCACATCCATAAACCTCCTCTTGGGACTTCATATTTTCCTCCTGCCAGGCAGCTTCGTCTCTAACATTCTTCTCCAGATACACCCCTCAACCCTCCCCTGCACTCTGTCCAGAACATCTTAATCTGGGCTCCAAACCGACATACCTGCATTCTCTCAATAATATACTTATTCTTAATTCTCACAAATGGATGCTTAAAGATAAAAAAAAATTAAAAAACATTGCCTGCTTTAGATGTTTTTGCTTTTAATACTATTCGGTCTAACGTCTAGGGGATGCGATCAGCATTTTTTCGGACCATTCTTTGTAAAAAGACGCAAACCAACAGTGGTGCAGTGGTAGCTCAGCAGGTTAAGGCCCTGAGTTACTGATCAGAAGATCAGTGGTTCAAACTCTAGCTCTACTGAGCTGGGCCCCTGTATCATGGGTGACCCTATGCACTGACCCCATCTTCTTAATTTGGGGGATGTAAAGAAAATAATTTCACTATGTATAGATGTCTGTGTGACAAAACAACAACAACAAAAAAAAAAGTAACCATGTCAGGGTCACTGAGATCACATTCATTCATTTTAAAGCTCTTGACATTATTTTCTACACCTCGAGTTGGATAATTGAATAAATGAGGGGATATATGGATGTTCTTATTAAAGAGGCCAGTGATTATAGACGTTATTCAGTTGAAATGGTATCAGCAGTTTTCATGTGGACATGAATTGCTTCACTTGTCATATCAGAAGCTTGGGTACATCCGAGGTAACTTGGAGACATTCTTGTAATGTGATGTGCAAATAACTCTGTACAGTGTCAAACTCGTGCTTCATCAACACATAACTTTGACAGTTGAACACATTCTGTGCCAACTTTTTGACATTGATTGCTAGTCTTGTTTCTCCAGTTGCATCATAAACTGATCAGACTGGGAAATGTCTTTAGGGCAATTAATCTCGAGTGCAAGTTCTTAAGAATTCACACAAGCCAACTGATACTGAAATGTTAGAATTAGAAGTTGGCTATTTGATGAAGGTGGTAACTTTTTTTAAATTGATTTTATCCAAAATAAATGAAAATAAATAACTACTCTTGCTAGTTTGAATTCCATGAAAAAA
>JAAGKR010009005.1:0-19557 GCA_011419295.1 Clarias macrocephalus | reverse complement strand
CATGTGTGTGATGCTTGGATGTCTGCTGTTACTGTGTCCTTGCACAGGATGAAAAACATGGACAAAAGATGGTGGACACCAACATGGAAGGAAAAGTGAGATGAAATTTCGGCAGGGCATCGCGCAACGCTAGTGGGGTTATGGTAGAGGAGCCTGGTCCAACTGACGGAGCTAGCATTACAGAAGATTTCATTCTCTCTGTTGGGTGTGTCCAGCTGTCCGCTGGTTGTTGCAAAGGCTTGTTTTGATTCTGACTTGAAGGTCTTGTACGGTTGAGGTTGGCATCAAGGCAAAAGGCCTACCAGGTCTTATATGGCAGCTTCTTCTTTTTAATTGTGGCCTGTGTACCACCAGATTTGTTTATCAATGAATCTCCTACCAGGCTTAGTCTTTCCAACAGTTTTAGCTGTAGCTGTGAACCTGGTCCATGATGTTGTCCCAGGGGGTTCCACATGCTCAGGGTGGCTGTCAGCTCGCCCTTATGCTTTGGGAGCGTCCGCCATTTGATGATCACATCCAACACAACACAACTTCACCAGAATGGTAATCTCAGCAGATTATTTTAATAATATAATTAAAAATATAAAAGTAAAGTATAAAAAAAAGTATAAAAATAAAAATATAAAAGTTATTATTATTATTATTATTATTTATTTATTTATTTATTTATTTATTAAGATTATACTGTTTACTTAAATAACATGTAAAATTAAATGGGAAATCACTGACAAATTCCAAAAAATACTCTTAACTGTATAAATGTATTTATTAGTATATTTATTGAATTATATATTGACACCTGCCTCCGTTTGTTGTAGTAAATCTACACACACTGACTCATCATGACCAACATTTCCTGCATCTGCATCGTGTGGATCAGCGTCTGTGTGTGTAAGTCACATTTTTATCTTTTATAACACAGATAAAACATAATGTTATTAAAGTAACTGCTCTGTTCAGATGAATCTATATTATAATCTCCCGTGTCTCAGTCCTCCTCTCTGCAGAACCTGAGATCAGTGTATCTGGCCCAGTGGGTTCTACAGCCGTCCTGCCGTGTGAACTGACGAGTGTAGACACTGACACACTGTATATTAGATGGAACACGGAATCTGAGATCGTGTTTGAGCGACTGGGTGAGTGGTCGTATCAGGATGAGGGATATGAGGGTCGTGTGGACGTTCCTGTGGAGGAGCTGCGTAAGGGGAACTGTTCACTGGTGTTACACAATCTGACCCTCACTGATACAGGAGTCTACACCAGCTACCAGACAGTGAGACACACCAACAGAGAAACAGTCCGGGTTAGGAGAGGAACAGTCCTGATCAACAGTGTTAATCTCTCAGTCTATGGTGAGTGAGTTAGTGTCAGTAGAACACACATTTGTACATTGTCCATTTTGTTTTAACTTGTGAATAATGTTTAAATGGCAATTGAATATTTTATTCACATATATTTCTAAAAAAGATTATTGTACTGCTAATATACCACATACTAAGATAAGACATAATCCTGCTGATTATTGTGTAAAGTGTGGGATAATAAAGTGTGAGTTTAACAACAGTAATGGAGTGAAAGTTAAGACTGGAGAAGAGAAACACTGAGCCACATTATTAGTGATTCTGACCTTCACCTAACCCACAGTGTCAGTCACTTCAGCATCACTGAGACGTCTACATACACAGCAGGGAGGAGTTATGAGTTATTATTGTGACAAAATATCATATGTAATGTTTTTTTTTCTTTTTGTTTTCCTCCAGAAGAAATAATCAGAGCTTCTTTACCAGCTCTCACAGGTGAGTCAGTACCAACCTTGAGTATCAATTAGGTTCAAAACAGTCGGATTTTCTTGTGTAATCAATAACTTAGTCAATGTTACAATGCTAGAGATGTGAGTAGGCGGAGTTAGAGATTGTTTTCCATCGGTTTGTTTATGTGTAATGTATTTATCTCCTCCTATACAGATCTGTATCTGTACTGACGGAAGGCTCGGGCAAATTATAAGCACAGTTACAGTCAGGTTCATAAGTAACTGGACAGTGACACTATTTGTATGTCTGTTTTCCACCATGGTGGATTTCAAATGAAGCACTGCTATATTGAGCTTTAACAATATATTCAGGGGTTAAAGTTCTCCAATGCTAAGAAGATCTCACTCTGATTAACAGAACTCCATTATAGAGATAATTATAATTACACAGATAAATGTGTAAATTCAGTAAAAAAACAAACAAACTGGGAAAAATGCATTTACTAATTAGTGCTTTTACACTCACTCATTCACACATAACTCACTAATTCTGGCATTTAAGAATTAAATATTTAAAAATAAGTTACGTAGTAATAAGTGACTATAGTCCTAGTTATTAAAGTGTGTGTGAACTGATCTCAACTGTTGTAGTTCCTCCCAGGTAATTGGAATTTTAAAAACAAACATTGATTAGTGTTGCACAATTAATCAGATTAAAACTGAAATCACAATATGGGCGTGTGCAATTGTTGCCACTGACCTTCAAACACAGTGGCTAACTGTAGCTGGGGTGAAGTGCAAGTTGAGGACGGTTCGAAATATCCTCCTAGAGGCGTGGCTAAATGTCATTACAGAAAAAGGAGAAGATCATAGTGAAAAGCAAAGAAGAGCCAGGCTGAGGTTTGCAAAAGATCACAGGAATTGAACTGGAGTAAGGCCATGAGTAAGTCCAGGGTTCAGGTTTGGCCAACACCTGGACGAGTTTTGGTCAGACAGAGAACTGGAGAGAACCACAAGCCACGGAATCTTTATTAGGAAGATTAGACGTGCATTAACTATTTCATCCTTTACATTCAGTGTGCAGGCGACATGTCTTCCTTAGAAGACTCACATTCTTTTGTGTATACACACACACACACACACACACACACACACACATACACCACACACAAAGATACACACATTCAAATACACACACACACACAGACACACCACACACACAGATACACACATTCAAATACACACACATACACATAAACACACACACACACATTCAAATACACACACACACACACGCACACACACACATGCACACACACACACATTCAAATACAAACACACACACACACATATACAGATGTGTGAAGAGGGGAATGTCTATTACCGCCGCGCTCACCGCCGCAACAAAACGACAGCGGCCAAAATAAATCAGTTGCATTTCAAAGTAATTCGTGAAATGACCGCCAGGTGGCGCAAAGTGACCTTTTCCGTCATCTTGGTTTTTAAAAAATAATTAAATCATAAAAAAGTCAAAACAATATGCTGTATCGAAGAAATACTACAGTAAATGTAATTTCCACATCTGTATATTTTATATAACAAGCATGAAAAATCTGAATCAGAGTTAATGACATTTGCTGTACAATAATGAGTAAAAAAACATTGAAGTTGAACATTAAAACAAGTTCACGACACTGTAAACCCTAATGCTCAAAGTAAGTAAACACAACTGTTAACCTAAATAATCGAATGAGTAATAATTTTGAGTACGTAAGTAACAATAACTTAAGTAAAACTTCCACCTACATAAACTCTATAGAGCCCTCGTGGTGCAGCGGTAAGTGTTTCACCTGCCATGTGGAAAGCCCCGGGTTCGATTCCTGTGCTGGATGGTCTACAACAATTTTTTTTTATTTGTTCAACAAACTCAAAAATTTATAGTTCTGTTTACTTAAAATTGTAACATAATTAATTTAAAAATGTGATGTGACTGATTACCTCAAATATTTGGAGTTTTGCCAACTTCATCGGGTTTACAGTGTAGCAGTCAAAAAAGACTCTAAAATGCTGTTGTTTCTGTAAACACATTGTTGGGTTGTTTATGCTGGGTCAAAATTCTGGGTTATTTCGGGGACTTTAAACACATTGTTGGGTTGCTCATGTTGGGTCAATTGAGATGTAGTGAGTCGTTTGCACATGGTTGGGTTATATTGACCCAACAACTGGTTTATTCTTTATTATCTGTTTCCTGTTTAGCAGCCTGCAAAATGTTCGAGATATAATTGTTATTGTGTTACAAGTTGTCACGGCGTGCGCCTATCTCTCCTCACTCACTACCTAGGCGGCCTCTCAGGCTAGTGCGACCAAATCAATATCGCTCCTCGCTCACTAGCTAGGCGGCCTCTCCTTCTGCTGGTGCGCAAAGGAGCAGGGCCATGGAATGAGGCACGGCTGGTGAGGTATCGCCGCTAATGATCCCGGGCTTCTCCCCACGCTATAAAATACAGCAGGAGTGTCACTCGGGGTCTGGTGCACTGTAAACCTGATTAAGTTGGCAAAACTCAAAATATTTGAGGTAATCAGTTACATCATAATTTTTACGTTTGTTGAATTTGTTCAGCTAACTTGAAAGTGTCAGTTCTACAAACTCATAAATACCAAAACGTTCTGAATACTCAAAATTATTACTCATTCAATTATTTAAGTTAACAGTCCTCAGTGTGTTTAATTACATTGAGCATTAGGGTTTACAGTGTAGTGATGATCATCATATTTTAGGGTTACTGTGTCTGATTTACAATGTCAGAAACATTCAAATGCAAATAATTTACCCTCCCCAGGTGTGAATCAGCGGTTCTCTCCTATACATTCAGAGAAACTGAAACGCCCCCCTCCCCACTTTAAGACCCTCTTGGATCTGAGGCTCTTCTGAAGACCTGCAGTGCTTCAGGTCTCTGTTTAAATTTCATCTTCTGGATTCCAGATTCTAAAATTTAAATTGTTACCGTTTTTAATCCCTGGAATGGAATACATTGAGATTTTCTTTATCATAACATGAATTGTATTGTTTTAAACACTCTATACACAATTTTCTTTGGTATTTTTTAAAAATAAAATATTAAAATTTAATACAAAATGGAAAAAAAAGAACAGACCATTTGTATTTTCATTTGTTGTGTATAGAGAGATTAAAACAGTACAAGGCAACTTTCCATCTCTTCCACACTGACTGACTGATGTGACTAACTTTTGTCAGCAGAGCCTCTGTTTCACTGAATAATCCACGACTTTTCATGAATATGTAAGACCTATTGACACCTCTCAGGTGATTTCCCCCCCCCCCCCCACACACACACACCAAAACACACAGAAAGCAGACCACTACATACATAACATTTACACATTTATAATTTACATAAAAGCAGACATTTGGCTTTTTATAAGTATATATTTTTCACGTCTGTGAGGCGAGTATACACGGAGTTTCGGTTCATTTTCTGACCCGCTCAAGTTAGCGCACCCTGTTTACTTTCATTATTTTAAAAATCATAAGGGTTTTTCGTCATTGTGAGGCACTTAAATAAAAGTGGAGTCTTATAAAGGCTTGTTCACACGCTGTCCTCTCGTGTCTTTCAAAGGGCCGCATTCCCCTTTTTAAAGTCTCTGGGGCGCGTCACATCACCCCGCTCGCGTGCCACCTCCTTAGTAAACTCCACAGCGAGATGCTTTTTAAAGTCCAGTTTCCCCCAACAGACCCCGAGAAACACTCCCGCTGTGTTTGATAGCGCGGAGAGAAGCTCGGGATCATTAGCGCCGATAGCTCACCAGTTGTGCCTAGTTAAGCGGCCCCGCTTCTTCACATACCTGCAGTGTGCACCTAGGCCGTACTGCATTTCATTCTCATAATACCACAAAAACACAAGTGGGGCTGAATGACAACGACATCTGCTTACGCAGTAGCACGTCCTGACAACGTTTTAATTTTATTGCCATTTAGCTACATTTATTTCTGTATTATCTACTACAAATTTAAAGAACACAACATTTAAGATGACCCAAAACCCTAAACTGTAAACCCGATTAAGTTGGCAAAACTCAAAATATTTGAGGTAATCAGTTACATATTTTTTTTAATTAATGATGTTTCCAATTTTAAGTAAACAGAACTAGAAATTTTTGAGTTTTTTGAACAAATAAAAAAAAATTGTTGCTGACCATCCAGCGCGGGAATCGAACCCGGGGCGAAGCACTTACCGCTGCGCCACGAGCGCTCTATAGAGTTTACACTGGTGGAAGTTTTACTTAAGTTATTGTTACTTACATACTCAAAATTATTACTCATTCAATTATTTAGGTTAACAGTACTCAATGTGTTTAATTACTTTGAGCATTACCCTGAGTTCACACGACGCGGCGAGAGCGTCAAAACGGCCGGAAGTCATTCATTTTCAATGGGAGCCGGCTTTCTCGGTTATTTATGACATGTCACTGTTTGCGTGGACAAAGGTGTTTGAAATTGTTGGTTTTTAAATATAATATGAAATATAATATAATAATTTAAAAAAATATTAAATTAGACTAGCAATTCACAATGAACAGAAGCCACACCATACAAATGCCTAACCCTGCGTTCACACTGAACATGGCGAGAGCGTCAAAGACGCCAGAAGCCCGGCGGCGAGGGGCGGCGAAGAGAGTTGAAATCAGCTCAACTTTAGGGTAATGAGCTATGACGCGGTTGAGCGGCAACCAATTAAAATGGAGGTTCTCCGCTTGAGAGGATTCCGCGGAACGCAGTCCTGTAACTTTTGATCCAGCGACATTAGTTCCCAAGCAAAATGGAGGAGAGGTTGATTATTGTGATAGCGGGTGTTTATTAATTATTAATGTTAATTTAATTAAAGACAAAGTCTAGTAAGTGATTCTAATGTTATAATAATAAGAAAAATAATATAATAGATTAAATTAGACTAGCAATTCACAATGAACAGAAGCCACACCATACGAATGGCTTATAATTTGTTTATTTCTACAATGCAGTTATTTCTATCCATCAATTTCTTTTTTTTTTTATTCCACATTTTGGTCAGTCTCCACAAGATCAACAAGCTTGATTGCTTTGCGGCCTCTTTAAATACAACAAAGGCATTCGGTCTATGTCAGAGCAGCGAAGCGCAGCGACAGGCGTCCGCGGCAGGGCGGCGAGAGCGAACTTTGACGCTCTCGCCGCATTCGGTGTAAATGCAGGGTCAGGGTTTACAGTGTTAACCCTCACTGTGTTAACATTTACTTTTCTTAAATTCGATACTAATAAAATTTAATTCTACATTTGTACTGTAACTTTAGTACTGTGATTATGAATTCATTTAAGTACAATGTTACACTTGATTTTATCCACTACTACGTGCAGCTCATTAATCCTTGAGAGAATGAACTAAGGTCTGACACGTCGGTCTATAGTTATATGGTGCCACTCAGTGGTAAAAGCCAGCAACTGCATACCGTCGCCGTGAGGTGTGGCGGCAAAACTAGAAAACTGCTCTTCACACATCTGTACACACACTTACACACACTTACACACACACACACACACACATATTCAAATACACACACATTTAAATACACACATACAAATACACACACACAAACAAACACACACACACACACACACATACACTATCACATACTGTATGTATATTTCAGTAATCTTATTTAATCGTAAGATGTTTATTATTTATTAATGTTGTGTCATTGAGAGTGAACTATTTACTATATTACAATGAATTTCTCTCTCTGCAGATAACGGTGGAAGGAAGCGTCTTTACTCACTGAGCCTCATCTTTCCCTGTCTCCTTACTCTGTGGTGTAACTGTGCTACATTATAGATCAGTCTGACCTGCACAGTACTGTACATCCAACCCACGAGCTGACACCAAAACTGGGCTCAAAATCAGCTGACTTTGCATAAATGTTGTTCATCTAAACTGTAAAATGTGACATCATGTACCTCCAGGGTCAGGGTTTCAATTCCCGTCTCGCTGTGTGTGGAGTTTCCATGTTCTCCCTGTCCTTGGTGGGTTTCCTTCTGGTACTCCAGTTGCCTCCCACAGTCCAAAGACATGCAGTTTAGGGTAACTTGTGTGACCCTGTACCCTGGACCCTCTTTTATCCTGCATGTAACCCACTGTATAATGACTTAATGAGCCTCCAGAATGAACACTGAACAGTAACAGATTCTCATGTGACACCAAAGATGAGTGAAGAGAACTTCAGGTCTGATCTACACCTGAAAAGTTCTAAATCAGAAAGTTGCTGACTTTTATATTTCACTATTGATCTATAATATATAAACTGGTCTACAAATGTTTGGACGTGATCGACCACTGAGATAAAAGGCGCTTATTCTTAGAATCCTTAGATGATTTAAAGAAATAGAAAATGTGAGGAAGGTGCTGGTTGGCTAAATTTTTCAAGTTATTTCATGATAAAGATTTATACTCAGCCGAGTGTAATTGCCTACATAGGGGGATGTCTAATGATCATGATGCCTCATAACTTGAAGAGAAAATAATGTAGAACAATGAATATGTTACCACATGGAAGTTTATAAATTTATCTTCACTTTGAGACTAGTAAAATTATCACCTACCTGTAATTTATTAGTTTTATATTGCAGTATAAAATATTGAGTACATTTGTCTTGGCCAGACCTAGTCATCATGCAGTCACACTTAGTAGCTTGTGAAAGTGTCATTGCCCAACATTTCCAAGGAACATCTACATCATGTTTTCTCTCAGATGCCAAAATGCCTTGAAACTATGTAAAAAACTCAGATAACTTCCGCTACATTTGTGGAGAGGTTACATTTGTATCTCAAAAGTTCAGTATGATGGCTGTGGTGAAAAAAGGCATACCCCATACTGTATACAGTGGAACCTCGGATTGTGAGTAACGTGGTTTACGAGTGTTCTGCAAACCGAGCAAAGATTTTTAATAAATTTTTAATCGGAAACCGAGCAAGTATTAGTTTACGAGCACCGAGTATCATGTATCACGCATGCGACTCTTATTTTAACACCGAGCGTCACTCTCTCACCTTCCCGAACCCCCCCCCCATGGCTCACAAACACACAGAAACTCTGTCTCGCGATTCTTTTCAAAGGTAAGGTGCTGGTTCATTTTTTTTTTTTTTTTTACTTTACAGAAGTGATTCCCTTAGTATGCGCTCATGCCAGTCTCGCTTTTGTCCGTTAAAGTGGTGTTTCCGCTGTGTTTATGCATTTGTTGTGAAACTTAAAAAGTGCGCTCATGCCAGTCTCAGAGAGATTTCTTTTTTTTCCTGTTAAAACTGTGTTTCCGTTGTGTGTGTGTGTGTGTGTGTTTGTTGCGAATTTTAAAAAGCGAGATGGAGAGAGGGAGGAGGAGTGTTACTGCGTAAAACGAGGCGATGGAAGGGGCTAATTCCACACACACACACACACACACGGCGCCTGCGCGCACCAACGGAAACACTTATCTGTCAGGATTTATTTGTACTTTTTTTAAAGGTAAAGTGCAGATTAATTTGTTTTATTTTCATTTCATAGATTGTTTTAATTATTTTTATGTATTTATTTTTTGGGGCTGTGTAACGAATGATTTGAGTTTTCATTATTTCTTATGGGAAATGATGATTTGGTTTACAAGTGTTTTGGAACACAAGCCCACTTCCGGAAGGAATTATGCTATAATTGTATGCAAAATAGGGGATCAGGACAAAGGTCAGATCTCTCATTGTTGCATTACATGTGCAAAGTATCTGCATCACTGGCTAAACAAGAAGAAAAAGTCCATGCATTTCGCAGTCCTAATGGTGTGGAGGGAACCCATTAATCATAGTAGCGGGTGCTATTTTTGCATGGTTCCCCCAGTTGCTAAGGGGTTCTCAAGAAAGTAAAAGTGAACCACTGAATATCCAAACATTCCATTCTAAGGACCTGCCAATTCCAGATCCAACATAACCCCACTCTCTAGCTGATAATCAAGACTACGAGCAGGATTCAGCTGATCCGGGGCGTCAATGTCAGCGGCCCCAGTCTTTAGCCCATTATATGCTCCTCCTGAACCACATCTAATTTCACAGAGTGAACTAAATTACCTGGTCAGGGATTTGAAATTTGTTTGTACAATAGTACATATACAGTCATAAACTTTAAGTGTACTAACATGCAAACACAGACATTTAAGAAACATGCAAACTCCATGCACACAGAGACGGGAATCAAGCCAGGACAGCAATCGAACTAATGTATATTTTATATTTCTATATAAATTCTGTCACAGTGTTCATGCACCACATAACCACAGAACTCTTATTAATTTTGTTTGCTAATTAATTATATATAATTAATATGTGGAACCTTGGATTATGAGCATAATTCGTTCAGGAAGTGTGCTCGTGTATCGAAACACTCATAACTCTCAGATAATTTTCCCCATAAGAAATATTGAAAACTCCAACAAGTGTTCCCTTCCCTTTAGTGCGTTTGTGCATGTGCTGTGTGTGTGTGTGTGTGTGTGTGTGTGTGTGTGTGTGTGTGTGTGTGTGTGTGTGTGAGAGAGAGAGAGTGTTTGTGCGCACATGCGCTGTGGATGTTTACTGTACAGTTTTTGAAGCTAAAGTAAGATGAGGGTATTACTTTAGGAGGAATGCTTCCCTCCCTCCCCCCAACTTACAGAGTAGCCCTCCCTCCTCTAACAGAATCACTGCTGTAAAGTAAAAATGAAACAATTTAAGCAGCACTTTACCTTTGAAAAGAATCTCGACAGAGCAGTGTTTACGTTAGTGTATGTTTGTGTGTGCGTCTGTGTGCGTCTGTGTGCGTGTGTGAAGGCGAGAGAAGAAGGGAAGGGGCACACTGTTTAATGACGTGCACACACACACACTAATGTGTAAAAGGACGACTTTCACACAATCACATATACAAACACAAAATAACAGATGCTGTACGCTCACACACCTGGTCACACAGTTATAGTAAACAGTCCACATGCGCACTGTTGCTGACTATACGAGTGAAGCCTGAGACCGAGCAGGGGAGACGATTACTCACAATCCCATATCCCCAAAAATAAGATACGTGAAAAAAAAGCCCACAACTAGGCATCAATCTGCTTATCTATGAGATTATTAAATTATTTAGAGTCTGTATAAATAGACTTTGCTGTAATTTGCTGTCACATGCTGAAGTCCAGTACGGCGTCACTTCATTTTAACTCCATTGTGGTGGTAAACAGAGACATGATCAGATAGTGTTGCTGTCCAAATACTTATGGACCTACCTGTAACTGTGCTTTAATTTTCTCTGAGGTTGGTAGTGACTCACCTGTGAGAGCTGGTAAAACATCTCTGATTATCTCTTCAGGAGGAAAACAAACTGACTGCTTTGACTCTTTACAGTTCTTCCTCCACCTCAAGGATAAAAACAAAAAATTAACAATTGAAGGATATGAGAGAGAGAGAGAGAGAGAGAGAGAGAGAGAGTAAAGAGTTGACATATATATGTCTAAACTTAGGCTTTCAATAATGTGAACATTAAATGTATATCATTAGGGCTGTGCCATATTTTAAAGAAAACCTTTTTTGTTTTACCTTTAATGAATTTTGTTGATTACACTTTATTTTGTTCTTCTTACATAATGCATATAAAATCTTAAAAATGTATTATTAGTATTATTTTTAAATTAAAATGGTTGTGAAAAATATTATGAAAAATAGTGACCATATTTAGAAAGTTGCTCAACATGACGCTTCTTTTAAACAAGGAACATTCACCCATTTGTCCATTTATATTCTATATAACTTATCACAGGAAGCCTGGAGCCAATCACAGGAGACTTCAGGTAATGGGTGGTGTAAACAGGGTACTCACACACACTCACCCTCATCGTCTGTGCTCAGGGGCGCAAAAATGGGGTATACAGTATATGTGCATGGGTGCGTGGGGGCGCCACACGGAGGGGGGCGCCATTGTGAAAAAAAATCTTTGAAAATTCTCTTTAATAAAGCTTTTAAAATATTTGAAAAATCATATTTGTTAAGACACTATTTTGGTTTAGCATTTTAAACGAGTAAAGCATATAAATAATCACTTGCCCCCCCCCCCCCCCAATAGTTGCCAGTCACGTATGCAAAATGGACAGAAGAGAGAAGAACAGAACTGACACGCAGAGCAGAAAAAGAAAAAAAAGAAAATGAAAAACAGTGTCTTAAAATGATTATGTATTAAATGTATTAATGCATGAGCTTGTTTTCTGTTTCTATTGTAATAACAATGGTAATGAAATTACATCACTGTTTAGCAAATACAATCATTTTAATGCTTTAATGTACATGAGTGTTCATAAAAAAGACGAAAAAGATGAAGAGTACAGAGAGAAAGCAAATAAGTCAAGAGCAGGTGAAGAGAGCAGGTGGGAGCTACCACACAGGATACTATGACTTAAAGGGGTCGTGACATACATTTACCATTTGAATGTGTTTTCTGATGTACACTTACACTAAGTTACAGTTTTTTGTGCACCAGAATTACAAAATGTTTTTTTATAGTGCAGTGACGTCTTATTTGTCAAAAAATCAAGTAAAATTAAATTCATCTTGTCATGACCACTTTAAACAATATCAAAAAACATGCATTTGGGATTGATGATTTAAGGTATATATTTTGTGAAATATCTGGTTCATTTACTTAGCCATGAAGGTGAGGAGAACTATGAAGCAATGATAGAAAATGAGTTCAGAGCAGGTGAACAAAACAGGTAGGTAAAAGCCAGACAGGATTTTATGACTTACACAGTATTAAGAAACATGCAGAAGAAGTTATTGTAGTCTTAAGAAACAAAGTTTGTGAAACATCTATTTTGTTTACTCAGTTATTTACTAAGTTAAGTTATTTTTGCAGCTTGCCATTCTAAGGATTTGGACATTGACTGATGCAAATTTATATGTAAATGACATTAAATGGGGGGGGGGGGGGCAACCCATGATCTTGCATACCCCTCAGCAAATGTGCAGTTGCGCCCCTGGATAACGGTGATCTATTAATTCATCCTAATCATTATTTCCTACACAGGCTTCCTGTGCATGCGCATTAAAAAATACGTCATGCTTTGCTATCTTAGCGTCCCGCCCATGAATTCATTCTTTTTATTTATTTATAAAAGATACAACAAAAGATCCATTTATAATAGCATTGTACAATTTGAGTAAACATGAATAAAAAACAAGGCACACACTAATTACACAGAAAACAAAGTATTGAAAAAATCAAGGAAATAATAAAGAAAACTAAAAGAAATAAGTAAAATATATAAGTGAATCCAAATACAAAGGGTTTAGTTTTTATGCATTTGCATTTATGAATGAAAAATTTGCCTAAAATCAGCATCATATTAATGAAAAACGTATTAATCCTATCATCCAGCAGTATTCCGAACATAATATGTTCCTTTTCAAAAGCGAGCAGCGATTGCATCCCTGGCTCCAACCAATAAGACATATTTTCCCAAAAGATAGCAGAACACTCACAAGAAAAGAAAAGGTGATCAGTCGTCTCAATGTCAACTTTACAAAATGTACAAGCACTTTGTTCAAAATTAAACCGGTGTCTTAAAAACTCAGATGATGGATAAATACCATTAAATGTTTTGAAATGGGTTTCCTTTGCTTTAGGAGCCAGTGGAAAGGCAACATATTGTGTTCGTAATATTTTAATGGTTGGTTTATCATAAGTTTGTAAAATATTGTTATAATATAACGATGTTGGGTATATTATAGAATTAAAACTAGAGCGGATGATTTTGTTGGGAAGTGTTGCTTTGAGGTTATTACCATTAAAAAGTGATGGGAGGTCACATGACCCATCTGAAATGTTGGTAAAGCTGTTTTGTACAAGGTTTATAAAACTTTTTGGAATAGCTTTTAATACACAAACAAATTTTAATAAACAAAACAAATTGTTTATGTTCACAGTGTAAGTTGTATTTTAGGCAGAAATCAGTGAATGATAACAAGCTCCCGTCCTCATTCATTAAGTGATGAACTGACCAGACACCTTTTTCAAGCCAATCAAGAATGTACAGAGATTTATATCTGAATAGAATAAATCTATTGTTCCATATTGAGGTTTGGTGTGGGGTGAAATTATGATTGTATAATAATTTCCAATATAGCAAAACCTGTTGGTGAAATGAAGATCATTTAATTGGTAGTCTAGAAACAGTGAAATCGCATCTTAACAGAAAATCAATTCCAATTTTTTAAATAAACCTCTAGGAACGGAAAACAAAAGTTATTTTCATTTGTTATAAAATATTTTAGCCATTTAATTTTTAACATACCATTTACACAGGAGAAGTCGAAGGATTGTAATCCACCATTTTCATAATCTTGTACAAGTTGCTTTCCTAATATAATGCACCCGTTTTTTCCATATGAAGTTAAAATTGATTTGGTTGATGGTCTTAATGGCTCTATTAGAAAAAGAAAGGCAGGATGCCGGATAAATGCATCTAGACAGACTTTCCATTTTGGTCAAATAAACTCTACCAAATTGTTAAACCAATGGATAAACCTCTCTGCATCCACACCTCAAGTCTGTTTCTGCCCTCATTCCATCTGTCCCAGACATTTTGCTTCTCCATCTTAATCTCATCTTTAGAAATGTGTCTGCCTAAATATTTAACATTTGATTTAATTGGAATATTATATGCAGTTTTAAGGTGACATTCGTGTATGGGAATAATTTCACATTTTTCAATATTAAGTTTTAAGCCTGAAAATTTGGAAAAGTAGTCGACTATCTCAATTGCTTTAGGGATCTGATCTTTTTTTTTTTTTTTTAATAACGTTGTATCGTCAGCTAACTGACTAATTATAATTTCCTGACCAAACACATTAAATTTTCCAATTTTGGAGTTTTTGATAAGGAGGACCAACATTTCAGTAGCCAGAATAAACAGTGATGGTGAGACGGGGCAGCCTTGTTTAACTCCTCTTTAATATCAGATCTGGTGAAGAACCTGTTGGTAGGGTGACTGAGCTATTAGTGTTTTTGTAGAACAGCTGAATAACTTTACAAAAAATTCTCACCAAACCCATATTTTTGCAAACATTTAAAAATAAAGCGCTGCTCTAACATATCAAAGGCTTTGTAAAAATCTAAAAATAAAATAACCCCATCATCCTCAATTTCTTGATTATATTCTAACAAGTCCAAAACCAGCCGTATATTATTTTGTATAGTTCGACCTCTGATAAACCCAGATTGAGTCTCCCCAATAATTACTGATAGATGTGATTTTAAGCGATTATTATATATATGAGTTAATAATTTATGGTCATTGTTTAATAAAGTTATAGGTCACAAATTGTCCAACAATCTAACATCCTCTCCTGATAAATTCATTCTACTACCGCGAGTGGACTGGATCGGTATTGCGCGGACGAGGATCACGCTTTTAGGAGCATTGGTGCGATCTGCTGGACTATATAGGCAACGCTGAAGATTAAAATTTTCTTTTCCCTAGCTTAACTTTGTTTCTACCCATATTCTGTTAGCCTATTTTTTTAGGATGTCTCTTTTTTTTGGAAACTGTTAAGATTACCGCATCTGTTTGCTATTGAGATTTATGGTCTAGATGAAGCCTTCTAGATTCATATTCTTTCTCCTAATTAACTGTTAAAGTGTGTATTATGTTTGCCTGTTGAACAAAGATATCCTCGACTATATTGTTTATTGTATAGTTGCATATTTTAGGTACAGTGGAACCTTGGATTACGAGCATAATTCGTTTAGGAAATGGACTCATATTAATTTTCCCATAAGAAATAATGAAAACTCAAATAATTCGTTATACAGCCCCAAAAAATAAGTACATAAAAAATTATTAATACAATATATAAAACAAATTAACCTGCATTTTACCTTTTTAAAAAAGGTTTGACCTTCTGGACAAGATGATGAATAAGCTTCTAAATGAGTTCTAAAACAAGCAGCTATTAGTAAGAATAAACCTATTGTTGCACATACTCAAAGCCCTCCTATCATTGAACATGCACACCCGACAGCAAAGACAAGCAAGATGATTCCAGAATCAACAATGAGTCAACAATGCTCCCATCCTTAGCCACCTCTTCGAGCTAGTCCAGCCTATAACTCAGAGCAGGACAGGGGCTACATTAAAGGTGAGCCTGGAGCAATCTCACAGTCATACCTGCCGATGAGAGCCCACATGAGAACTGTAATTGATCCTCGGCACCTTATTCCTCTTCCATCTGAGCGACATACCGAGGTCCGACGCCGTCAATACCCTACTTCTCTCGCAGAGATGCGAGTGAGTTCGCTAGAATGAAGATTGCTTTAGAGAATCTATTGCCCCCAGATGGGACAGAGCTCTTTAAATACCAAATACCAGTATTACTCTAAGTCTTTAAGTTCATCAACATTTAACGTTATTGCCAGCGAGGCTGGACATTGTTACCGTCCGTTAATATCAAATCATTATTCCGGAAAAAATAGGCATATGGTTTAAAAAAAATGTAACTTATTGTTAAAAATGTTAACTGAGGTTCTCACCACCAAGCACAAACATTGGACTCTTGCCTTCTCCTCTCAGTTCATTATGTTCAGTCCAGGGGCGCAATAAATGCACTTTTTTTTTTTTTCGGAAAGCCCTGCTGTGTAAACAGAACGAGACTAGCGTATGAATCCCTCTACACGTTCATTCATACAGTATTCGAGACCCTATTGTAAGATTTTTGTAAAAAGGATTCTCAAAACACATTTTTAAAAATGGCCTTGATGTGGAAAAGTGCTTTGCACCACGTCAGGGTCTAAGCATTCGTACTCTACGCACTTTTCCTTGTCAGACTACTGCAGGTTATTTGAAAATCTAAGTTATTTTTGCAGCTTGCCATTCTAAGGATTTGGACATTGACTGATGCTATTTTATATGTAAATGACATTAAATGCGGGGGGTGGGGGGGTGGGGGGAGCAACCCATGATCTTGCATACCCCTCAGCAAATGTGCAGTTGCGCCCCTGTCTGTACCGCTTTAGCCTGTATTCAGGGACATGGCAGGTCTGGAGCCTATCCAAGGAGACTTCACAAGGCAGAGTAGTCGCTGGACAGGATGCCAATCCAATCCATCACACAAACACACACACACACACACACACACACACACACACACACAGTTACTAGAGATAATTTGGGAATGCCTATTAGCCAAATCTGCATGTTTTTGGATTGAGGGAGGAAACCAGAATACACTGAGGAAAACCACCACTCACAGGAAGAACACACAAACTCCACACACACACTGATCTGAGGCAGGAATCGAACCCTCGACCCTGGACATGCAAGATGACAACGCTAACCACTCCACCAAAGTGCCGCCATTAAACAAGGATATTTTTTTTAAATAGTGCTGTTACTATTTTGGTACAACTCAGCGAACCCTTCTTTCTTTACAAGAGTAAATGGGTAAGAAATGTTTCTTCAGAAATATTTCAACCACATGGCTAAAATCAATTCTTGACAATTTATTCTCAAATATAAGTTGTCAGCGACATGCTGCCTGTAAAGCTTGTTTTCCTAAAAAAAAAAAAAAACTGTTTATTTTCAGAAGCTGTGCACACTGTAGAATGTGTTTATCACAGAAAGCTGCTGTTTCTTTGTAGTTTAATTTTTTTTCTTCGTTGAGAATGGTCCAATCACATGAGCCCAAATATTTAAAAACAATATTGATTCGCTAAGAACGAAAGTGGGAGGGTTTTTTGTGCTGTGCCAATTATGTATGTGTGTTTTAACATGGATAATCATACAGTATATGATGGATTTCAGCATCTCGTGTTTCCCATCATATGTGGGTGTAGATGTAAATGTGATGGCTGAACGTAATTCAGATACGTACTTACAGATGAATAAGTCTGAGTGTGGTGTATATAATCACTGTACTGTGTGTGTGATGTGTAACCAGATAGTTTAATAGAACTGGATGTGTGTGAGGGTAAAACAGAGGGGTGTGGTTAGCAGTTACTAACTATCACGAGTAGACACTCTACCCTCGAGTTAGATGCTATAATCAGTTACAGAGTATAACCTTAAATATATTTAGAATAAATCAATATCACATCCATCATCACACAGCTAATATACGGGAATTAAAATTAATCGTGATGTCAGTACTTGCCCAGCAAACCAGCCTTTTGCAGCGGATTAAAACGTCTGAATTATGTTCAAATATACAAAAAAAGCGAAAAGACACTCGACTATTTTTCATATGTTGTTTTTTTATTCAAAAAGTTCGTAAAAACACTTTAAAACGAGAGAAACACCGTCAAAGTCCTCGTTCGCCCTCTCGGCGCTAGGTGGTGACGTCATGAATTCATCAGCGCGCGCACTGCGCGCGACCGGGGACACATAGGGACACTGAATTTCCCGGAACACCGGCCGTAACTGCTGACAATCACGCCACACTATCCATCATCTTCATCATACTCATCATTTCATTTCGTCACACAATGCATCAGAAATGGCCATCAATAAGTGATCAAAACAAGATCTTCTCATTGTCGAGGACAAGCTTGTAGCTGTGGGTGCTGTGACAGCGGACCTACAGCCACCATTACGGTGTTACCTCACTCAAAATGAGCCCAGGACAACCCTTAAGCACCACGGCCAGCTCCACGGTCCGGTTAACGCCTCAACTCACATGAGCAGCTCATCGATTTTTTACTCTTCACCATTTTGTTACAATAAAAGACCAGATTCATTTTCAGCAGCCTCCGTTTCATGGTGTCTGTGTTTGGCTTGGCGTGCTTAAGGCTTTGCTATATTGTAATTGAAATAACTTGAAACACTACAATGGAGAAATTTCTTAGACATTTCCTGCTGAGTCACACATAAATATCACTGCTGTGCTCAAAGAAACAGATTCCTAATAGTTAGATAGATTTCACAACATAAATAGTATTACCATTATTACACCTTTATAGTATAAGTATTATTGAACAAAGCTGCAATGATTCAGTACCATTTTCAGGACTTTGCGGTAAAGGAGTCATGATGCCACACCCTGTATCTAATACAGTATCTGCCAAAATATACAGTATTGAACTGAAAAGACGAGCAATATTACCTTGTTGTCTTCTGTGATTGTATTTCTCCTGAATGAAACTAACATACACACTATTAGCGAGTTGATTTACCACGGTAGGCATAATATAAGTGTCCGAAGTGTGTGTGTGTGCACCGCCCCGCTTGTGTTCACGTCCTTCACGAAGATTCTCAACCCGGACTTCCGGAACAACGCCCACTGCAGACGTCATGCAGAAACAGTTACCCACAAGTCGGCATCAGATGGGAAGGAATTGTTCTGTCACCGTTTTTAAACTCTGTCCCAGGTCAGGACTACGACTGTATGAGCAGAAATAATACTCAACTATCAATACTTTTTCCTCCGTCAAGAGACTCATTTCCAACAACAACTGCACAACACAACTTCCTTTTCACCACTGGGATCACACACGGCTGGAGCGATGCCTCGTCAACAACACACACGCTGGATCAAGATGCACAAGTTTCAGAACTGTATATTTTGCCACATATAAAACTTTCTGTAAACACACACACACACACACACACAGACACACACACACACACAGACACACACACACACACACACACACACACACACACACACACACACACACACACACACACACACACACACAATCATACAGCAGCTAGAACAATTTAAATA
>JAAGKR010009004.1:0-28451 GCA_011419295.1 Clarias macrocephalus | reverse complement strand
TATTCTTTTTAATTATATATATATATATATATATATATATATATATATATATATATATATATATATATATATCAGCGTATACTGTATATCGTATATAGTTTTATTCATTTAGCACGTTAAGCAGTTCTACGATCGCGATGATGAGTTATCCTTACATACACACACTCAGGCCAAAACGTCCGTATACACAACACTGTCACCTGTAGACCAAATGATGATTAGCTTTTACAGTACTATTCCTGCAGATGGATTCACTGGATTCAAGGCGAGCTCCTGAGTCAAAATGAGATGAGCATGTGGCGTAAAAAAAAAAAAAAAAAAAAAAAAAAGCAATAGTCCTTTTCTTTATGTCCTCTCAAGAGGGGATTTATGAACTCTGGCTCATTTGTCAAAGCAGCAGCAACATAAAGCAGTGCAAATATGAGCTATCATGTGCAGAACAGAAAAACGTTCTGCGGGTAATGCGCTGCGATCGAGAGTTTAATGAGTTTGCACTTTCAATCCTCTCTGGTTTGATCCATGTTTTGTGCTGAGGTCTTTAGGGTCCTCGGTGTCAGAGTACTGTAATGGCATTTCCATTATAGATCTCTGCTCTTTTCTCCAGCAACTTTGGGATTCCAGCTGAGAGACAGACACAGACAGAGAGAGAGAGAGAGAAAAGGAAAGAGAGGATTTGCATTAGAAATAAAATGAACGGTCGGAAATGTTTTGACTAAATTATGATTATTGCTTTAAGACAAAAAAGAAAAAAAAAAGACGACAGTGTAAAACCATTCTAAACGTCCCAAGTCAAAAAGGCAGCAGTGGGACCTAATTAGCCAGTGCAGGACAGTGATGAGTAATGATCGCAAAGCATTCAGGGATAAAAAATGAGCGTCTTGCTCTCTCTCGCTTCTCTTTTCGTCGCAAATTTTGACGCTGGCTTTAGAAACGGCTTTTCTTTCAGTGCTGAAGCCCCTGTATCACTGTGCAGCTTCCTCTATCCATGATAATTAGCCTGCCATTTGCACACCATTTGCACACCATGTCGGTTCAGTGTGATTGCATGGCAATTAGATTTACAGCTCCAGGCAGGCCGTCTCAAATGCTGAAGGAGAAGTGGTGTCTGATAAGATGACGAAAAAGGTCAACCAAACTCCAAACTCCATTTTCCACTAACAAACCTTGGATAATGACTGTTAGGTAGACAAGCAGAAGCAGTCCTGAACAATACTCCTCAATTATCCAGCCCTTATTAAAATCATTTGTAAGTATTTTCATACACCGTACCGTACCGTACCGTACCAATTTCTCGAATGGTACCTCCGAGATATTTTTGGCAACACCGATGTTATTAAGTGTGTTAAAGGGACAATTCAGTTAGGATTTTTTCATGTTAACCAATCTCCATAAAATTTTATCTCTTTGACAGCACAGAGAGAGCAAGGGAAGCTAAGATACATCAGAAAAAGATGTTTTCTCACCCAAAGTGTGAAATACGAAACAGCGAAGAACTGACACTTATGCTTAAATTTGGTAACATCACATTTTCCTGACAGATTTTTAATTAAATTATTTGACTTGATGGACAGATTTAATCCAGTTATGATTTCTCATACCATCATTAATTAACCCCAAGCTAACGGTGCGCTTAAAACTTCCAGTGATGTAATTCAGACACTGCAGGCTTTTCCCCCTAAGAAGTTAGCTAGCCTTATTTATCTTTCCATATAGATTTGTTTCAGATCACTTTCTTGAAGCTTTTAGTAAATGTAAACGGCTTTCACAAAATTTGTGTTATGCAGATATTTAAAAGGCAGCACAGTGGCGTAGAGGTAAGCAACTCCAGGGCCCGGTTGCATGTTCCTCCTGTGCTTGGTGGGCTTCATATAGGTACTCAGGTTTCCTCCCAGAGTCCAAAAACATGCATATTAGGCAAATATGTGTTCCCAAATTGCCTGTAATGTGTGTGTGTGTGTGTGTGTGTGTGTGTGTGTGTGTGTGTGTGTGTGTGTGTGTGTGTGTGCCCCGCGATGGATTGGCACCCTGTCCAGATTGTACCCCGTCTCAAGTCTTCTGGGATAGGCTCCCTGCGACCCTGTACAGGATAAAGCGTTATAGATGACGAGTGATATTAGAAACATGTTTTAAAAAATAGACATTGAAAGCTGTATATGGCATTTTAGGTGAGGAAAGCTTGAAGTTTGAAGATTCCCAATCATATCTCCTGATTTTTATACAAATTAAAAAAAATTCTTTTTTACATAAACTCAGTAGATCATGCAACATACTGTACTTCCTACCTACTGTACATTTCTGTGTAAGTATCCTCTAAACTATACTGATTGGGCTCAACAAGCACCATTTGAAACACCGTTTGGATTTAGATAAGAAAATACCCAGGCTTTGATTGGATAATTACAGCAGTGATTAATGTATTTCACCTGAAATCAATTTTTTTTTTTTAACTTGAACTGCTGCAGTAAGAGAACAGAAGCTTCCCATTTCTTAAACAGCCATGTCAGAAAATGTATCTCATGGTCATGGAAAACAGTGTTTCAGAAACCTCGGTTTATAGTACTGGGCTGGATCAAGCAAAGACAACAACTAAGGAGATTGCTGAAATGACTGGAAATTGGTTAAGAACTGTACAACACATGATTAAATCCTGGATGAATAGTGCTGAACTGTAAACTTCATGAAAGAAAAGCGGTTGGAAAAACAATGACGCAAAGAACAAGCAAGGCAAATGAATCTTTTACATCCAATTTCACATCTCTCAGTCAGATGATTTAAAAAGAATTTATACCTTAAACATGTAGATGAAACTCCTATATATAGTGTTAAATAAGGCGACAGATCCCTGATTGGTTTGTTACTCTAAGTAATCACACATCTGCATATGACAGAGGAGAGGCTCATCCAGCCAAATCCCAGAGCTTCATATCGGCCCTTCGTTTATCTCGAGCCCCGAGATCTTTTCTCTAAATCTATTGGTCCTGCATTATAGAGTGTGTGGTGTGTTTGTCTGCTTCAATTCCTTTCCATTACCTGCAGACAGAAAGGCTGGCTAGGAATGAGAGAGTGCATTCTGTGCCTGACTGTTGTTATATGTGTGTGAAATGATATTTTTGTATTTCCAAATTCTTATCCACTGATTTTTTTAAACTAACACTCACACAGAACAGTTCAGTTCATTTTTACATACTTTTTATGCTACAAATATAATTATAGCAAAATTACTGCACAAAATAATGTTTGAGACCTAATAACATTTTTTGCACTATCATAGTGTTCAGTGGATCAGACAATGAGTCTTCATTACAATTTTCACATATTTAATGAAACATTTCATAATTGTAGTGAGAAACAGAATAAACCTGATGGAGGATTGTATGTTTTTTTTTCTTTTTTTTCCCAGTGATAACAGACTCTCAGGTACTGTATTTCAACATGATAGCCAAAGAAGTAGAAGAAAAAGATCCTGGATCTGGTTCCATAAGATAAAATAACATTTCCTGCACTATTACTACCTTCTCATTTCAGTAAATGTCAGTAGAATTAACATTAACGTATGAGACAGAATAATGATATATTCTGCGTTAAATAATTAAAATAAAAAAAATTTTGTCATCTACTCAAAATATGCCAAATTGTCTGGCCAAGAAAAAAAAAATTTTTTTTTTAAATGCTTTCCCAAAATATGAAACAGAATTAAAAGAATGTATCATGCACAGTACATCATATGTAACACAAACAAAATAGTTGATGCAAATGATTTGTCTTGCTAGTCTGAAACCTGGTCAAATCCCAGTAAAACCTGTTTGTTTGTTTTTTTTATCTTCGAACTTCAGCTTTTTAGCCTTTTTTGGGCTCTCCTTCTGGGCTTTCAGCTCTTTCTTGGCTTCTTGGCATCAGGTTCAATTTATGTTCCTGCTGCTTCCATTGTTCTCTTACATGCACCTGTTGATCTTGCTCTAAATCCAAACTCCCCTCCAGCTGCATGCTGGATTTTGTCTCTTTTGGGCTCTCATCCAGCTCTTTCTGAGAAGACTGCAGCCCAGTGATATTTTGCAGCAT
The DNA here is from genome assembly GCA_011419295.1 of Clarias macrocephalus. NCBI lineage: Eukaryota > Metazoa > Chordata > Actinopteri > Siluriformes > Clariidae > Clarias > Clarias macrocephalus. The sequence goes on along the minus strand of JAAGKR010009004.1, from coordinate 24,392 downwards.
TCCTTTCCTCCACCTTATTGTTCCGCTCCTTCTTCATCTTTCTGAGATCTCATTTTTTCTTTGTCCTTCACAAGGTCTTGCATTTTTATTATTTTTTAAAAATTTTTTGGCCTTGCTTTTTTTTTTTTTTTCTTCTTGTGCATAATTCCAGCATCACCATGGCTTTTGTCTATCGTGTTTTATTCTTCGTCTCTCACTAGTGCAGCGCTCGTCTTTTCCTTTTCTCTAGCTAGACCTTTTTGTAGCTGCACTCACTCTAAAACAACAGTGCCCTTAATCAGTGCAAGCATCATCTCCAACATGTCACCGTCCTCCATCCTAGTTTCTCTGTCATGTTCCTTTCTATTTTTTTTTCTTCCGTGCTTTTCTTCAACACCTCCTGCAATCTTGGCACTAAAAGATCCTGCTTGGATTTCTTCTTCTTCTTCTGCATTCGGATTTAGTTCCAGTCTTTTGTGGCAACTCTTGTGACATTTCTATACGCTCACAAAAGTGAGTACACCCCTCTAATTTCAGCAAACATTTTAGTATATCTTCTTAAAGGACAATGCTGTAGAAATGAGACTTGGATATATTTTAGATTCGTTAATGTGCAGCTTGTATAACAGATGTGCAGATTTACTGTCCTCTGAAAATAAGTCTATTGTCAAAATAGCTGGCAACAAAAGTGCGTACACCCTAAGTGATAACAGCTTTAACCATGCAAAGTCACATGTCCTACTCATCATATTCATGTGTCACTGGCCAAGTATGTCCCCAGACCTGAACCCTATTCAGCACCGGTGCGTCGTCCTCAAGCGGAAGGTGGCGCAGCATCCAGAGTGGAAGAGGATCCCAGCAACAACATGTGAATTCCAGGCCCAGGAGGATGAAGGCCAGCGGTGCTTGATAACGATGGTGCTCACACAAAATAGTGACACTTTGGACACAACATTGACGTATTTGCTTAGGATCTACTCATTTTCGTTGCCAGTTATTTGGACAAGAAAGTCTGCATGTAGTGGACAGTAAATCTGCTCTGCTATACAAGCTGCAGACTGACTAATCTAAAGTCAGGTTAGCATTTATCGCTTCATATTCGGAGCCATCCTGATCTTCATGTAGCTTATGTGAAAGTTCATCCCTAGCACCCAGATCATGGGTCATAGGAGTTGACACATGAAGTGCTGCTATCGGGACCTGGTCTTTATTATACCGAAAGCGCTCTCAGTAATGACAGGTGCTTTCGACTAGTTGATGTTTGCGATGTTCACCTCTGGCCAGCTACTTGTCAAAAGATGATGTCGAAAGCCCATGGGGAATTCAAGTCAGGTCTCTCCTACATGCCTGAGGTGCAGTGGGTAGAGCCGTGAATGATAAAGCAATCTGTTCTTCAATATTTTGGAGTCATGCTCTGAACCAGGAAAGTCAACATTAATATCTAGAAACATGGCCCTCTGGTCACACACGGCTCAAAGCTGTATAGATGTAAATAGCCTCCTGCTTCTGTTACACCCGGCGTCTGGATCTCTAGCGGCTTAAATATGGACGTGACATTCCTCAATCCCCGGGCTCTGCAAAAAGCCAGGTTTTGAACAAACCTGGCAAAACAGCGACCAACTGCCTGTTGATTCTCCTCTGTTGCTGGCACACAATAACCCTGCCCAGGACAGACATAAGCTCTCGGGGATAATTCTGCAGATGATGCTCTTTTGGGATGAGCCTCCACGGGCTAGCCAAAACAAAAATATAAGGGCTTCTGTGACCATGATAACTCTCTAAATCTTGGTGATGTCTTGTTCGGTATTGGGACGCAAATGTTGCGGTGAAATCGGACAGTTCAGAGAGCAGGAATACTGTAGGTTGCCAGGTTTTCATTCTGTGATAGAAATTTGATAGAGACAAAGTGTTTTTTTTTATTTTTATTTTTATACTTTTTGATTTTTGAGCCTAGCGTGATGGATGTCTCTTTCAGTAGATTCGGCGGTGCTTTAATATTTTATGACTAAAGACACTATCTTGGCATGGATATAGTCAGCGCTTCAGATGGCTACAGAGAAAATACATTGTGCTGAGAATGGATGTGTTTTGGTTTGGCATCAATAGAAGCTCTGTAGCCTATTATCTGCAACCAATGGTGTATCTATAGCAACTGTCTACAACATTCTCAGCTGTCTTTGTCCAATTAGCTGTGTGCCACACACACAGCTTCTTCTAGTCTCAGATGATGGGTACCCTGCCTGACCCAGGAAATATATCTTTTTGCTACACTGCTCTATTTTACCCAGAAAGATTTTGCATCCAGTTCATATACTGTACATCACAAATACAGCTACACTTATCTCCATGAGGATTGGGAAGCTGCTCGATTGAACTACAGCATCTGCGAACGTTGCTCTGGGAAAACTAGCATTTTGCCTGCTTCATGCATTTTTTATGCTTTGTATTTGATCACCCCCCTGTCTGGCATGGAGAGTGGGAAGAAGCTGCCGAAAAGTTTATATAGAAGTTTATACTGGCATTAGCACTAGTGTTACTTGTTCTGAGTTGGAGAATTTCACACAAGCTGTCTTCTGCACTTTCCCAACAACCCATTTATTGACAAGAAAGTGATGCGATTTTTGATTATTGGTGGATATCACATGGTCAGCAGCAATACTCAAACAGGCTGTGGCATTGAAGCACTTAGTGGGATTGGTATTAAATTGCCCTTAGCATGAGAAGAACAGATTCTCCGCACCATCCTATGACTTTGGTCAGCCTGGACCGATGATACAATGCCATACGATGATACTACCATCCATGTATCCTCGAGATTTATCGGATCAGGCTGCATTTTTAGAGCCCAGTTTAGGTTCGGCTTCGGAGCCTGACTTGGTCTTCTGCTGTTCTACTCCATTCACACCTTGCTGTGCCTTCTCGGATGCTTTTCTACTCACCACAACGGTGTAAAGTTATTATCATTCTGTCCGCTCTAATTACGCTGCATGATTTCATGCAACGCACTTCTGACAAATGGTTGACTGCGTAGGTGTGCAGGCATTGTCAGAGAAAGGTCAGTCTAGAGTTCCTCCAAGAACAGTGGAACAGTGCTGGCTTTGCTATGCTCATAAACTCCTCTATCCTCAAAATACTGTATCAGATGGCCAGATGATGCACCACTACCTCAGATTTTTTAAACACATTCGAAGAAAAAATGGTTTTGGGTGGGCGGGGTGGTGTTGAGGGGATTTTCCCCCTAATTTAGTCCTTTCCAATTCCACATTAATGGGAACTACCAGTCAGGGAGGGTCGAAGACGTTCCTCCAAACCACATGGCGCATCTGGCAAACGCACCTGCACGTGTGGAACGCACTCGGAGGACAGCACTATCTATTCCTTCTGCTTGCATGAGCTCACAGATGCCCGTGATTGGCTGCAGAGCTTGATGCTTGATGCGAGAGCACTAAGCGCCTCCCATCCCTCTTCACCGAGTGACCCGTGCCAATCGGCCAATCAGCTCTCTCTACGCCCCCAGAGGCGGAAGGCTACCGCATCACCCAGGATTCGAACTTGCATTCTCCTGGTGATGATTCGGTGGACACTTTACTTCTGCGCTACCTGGGGGCCAAACTGATATCTCCTTTAAGAAAACATACACTTTTATTAACATGCTGAACGAAATTCTGTAGCGAGACATATACGATATACTGTCCACTATCTCTGTGTTCTTCTCGCTTCTTATTCTGCTTGCTATAGCTTGAGTGCTCACTCAGGGTTTAGGACCCTGATGTTGCTCAATATGATATGCGTAAAGCACTAGAACATCCTACTAAAAGTCAATGGATGGTCCGTGTACCTGAATGTATATGTAAACGCAACTTTTCATCCAGAAAAGACCTAGTTTTACTTTCTTTAAAAGGCTGTGGCTGATTTAACAGTTTGCCCTTTGGCTCTTGTAATGCCAACGCTGATGGATTTATGCTGGTTTTAAACCCCAGCGCTGTCCATTCCTATCAATTCAGCCATTAATTCCTTACTAAAGGCAGAGAGGGAAAAGGAGTCGACTCCCACAGCTAGCCGATGCGCGGAAATGTCCGTTGTCCTTTTGATCCCAGTTTTCACTAGTTCTCCTGAAGGCAACCTGCATACACACAAAACACACTCATAAAACGGCATGCAGCACCGTCCCCCACAGGCAAATCCCCCTAATAGAAATGACACTGCTCATTTTTTTCTCAATTTGCTCTGTATTATTGCCACTTGTAAGGTTTTGGAGATGATTACTCCCGGCTCAGTGAAGAGGTTTCACAGTTGCGTTGGTCATACCATCACCACAATCTTCATAACTAGATTTTCTTGTTTGGCAAATCAGTTTCAGTGCATTCAGCCCACTGTAAACACCTCCATCAATCACACACGGCTCGAGTTTGCTGCAACGATCGCTTACGAATATAACAGCCTAACATAAAAACGAGGCATTTTGAGTAGTATTGTTCTATCAACAGTGAACTCATGACTGCACCATGTACACTCATTAACACTTATTTTCAGACTCACTTATTTTTTTAAGTGTTTCGAATGCGAAACCTTGTCCAGAGCAAGCGTGTGTGTGTCACCTGGGTAGAAACCCTGTCGCAGGGTTGGATTTGTTTTCCATGAGCTGCCCATTGGGGACATTTTTGTCTAACAAAATCGGGTCCATTAAATCTCCGAAGCCCGGAGACGTCTTCCAACATGTCATGCAATCCACTTCAATCCGGTTTTCTGATTACATGAAGCCAGTTAAAACTGAAAATATTGATGAAATCTGTCTAAGATCTGAGTCTGATTTCCTGTGGATGCTAATACTATGTTCTTGGCGCATGACTTGAGGTTTTTATTGCTCTTTGGGTTGATCCTTGCCAGCAATTCATACACATTATAGTAGTCTTGCTATGTATAGCAATAAAACAGAAAACTGACAGATCTGCGTTGTTTATTGCTTTGCTTGGTTAATAAACCATCCTTAGTGCACATGGGAACTTAGAAGTATAAATATAACATCTGTCTGGCATCATGGTCACTGAATTTACAGGATCAGCTAGAAAGAAATCAGTCTCAGCATCATTTCTTCCAAACATTCTTGGATTTTCCTTACAACCAGTCATGCTGTTATTATGTGCTGTGGGTTGCAACATGGGCTCCCCATGAATTGGACTTGTTCGTCCACCGAATCCAAATCCATTCCCAACCCAATGGGCGCACAATTGAATTGAGATCTGGCGAGTTTGAAGGCTGGGTTGGAAGCCTTGGGCTCTTTAGCTTGCTGAACCTCATCTGTGGCGGGCTGTGTTGCACTGGATGTTCTGGTGCATTTGTATCATGTCCAGCACAGATTTTTTTTTCTTCTGTTTTTGATTTATGGTGCATAAGCTTTTCTGTACGACTGGACCAGAAGGCCTGGCCTTTTGCACCACCATAATATAATCTTTAATATTTAATTTTACCACTACTGGAATATGGGAATGATACATTGCAAAAATGTAAAACCTTTAAAAATGAGCTTCTTCTTCTTACTATTATTTTATCATAGAAACAACCAAAAACAACCAGGAAAAGGTGATCATGTGTATCTGAGCTATTTATTTGCTCATGTAACCACTTTTTTAAAATATATATTTTTTTGCTCAGTCATGTTTGTATAGTTGGTTAAACAATGCAAAATCCTGCACAATCCCGAGGCCTATATATATTTTTATGAAAAAAAGAAAGAAAGAAAGAAAAAAAGGGCAAAACAAATAATAGCAAAAGTCCTCTGAGTATTAATTGATAATATAATATACTGGCATCAATAGAAGCTCTGCATTATATATTACAGTACATTTATCTCTCTCTCTCTCTATATATATATATATATTACTACTAATATTAATATTAGGATATTAATACTAGCCCTTTCCCGATCCTAGCCCAGACTAAATCAATCAACTGATTATCCAAGATAAGGCTGGATAAGAACTTTAGTGGAACTTTGGGCTTTGATTATACACGAGAGTCTGCGCCTCTCTTTTTACTCTCAGAGAAGCATTTATCTCCGTCAATACCTGTCACTTTTGGATTAAAGACAAGATGCAGACTCGCACCTAATAGCTTTCTGAAAATTTCCACCAGCACCTAATCACAGCCTGCTGCGACACAGAACGTCGATATCAAAATTACTGCTTTTCCTACACACGTTATGTACTTAACTGCTTAATTAAAAAATATATATATTTGTTCTTGTTGAATGTAAATAATTGATTGCGGAATATTTATTTATTTTTTGTAATAATGTTGCTAAATACCAAAAAAAGTAATAAGGAAAAAGACTCTTTTGCTTTTTAGGAAACTGGACATGAGTGAAAATGAATTACTGCTGAAACATTGTTCTTGAACCCAAACACAGCACAAAAAAATATTTCAAAAATATTTTGTAAGCCACAGTGCCGTTCTTATGATATGTCCACGCTGGCTAATGGAGGAGATAAAGACCGTTATACAGGTTATACAGTACATTCGGAATCACTGGTCATGATTTGATTTAAAGAAAAATAGGGGCTTGGCTATTTAAGGACAGTAAAAGTTTTCACACAAAAGAACAGTACAAGGTGAATGTCTCATTGTAATTCAGAGTTAGTGTCTAAATAAATACCGCATATCTTTTCTCTGCAGACGGTTTAATCACATTACGTTAGCGAGTGAATCCTTATTAACTGTCTCTCTTTGCCGAGTGTGGCATTTTATTCACAATAAAAAAAAAAAAAAATCAATAATCTCGTCCGTGTCATGAATTTGTTCAGTTGATAAAGTGATGCAACCTGAAACTTGTCCAAATCAGTTAACAGCGATCTAATTGGTCCTGAAGGAAATAGAGATTAGAAAGGATGTGAGAAATCGACTCCCCTCAACTGGAGGGTTTTTATTTATTTATTTATTTATTTATTTATTTATTTATTTTAAACACACTTACTACCCTGGATAGTTTCATCGAATACTGTACCACATCTGTGCTTTCTGATGTCTGCCATGTCTGTGCTGATTGTCTTGGCGCTCTTTTGCAGCCATGGCAGCTCCTCAGCCGTGTTTTTTCTTTGCTCATCCAAAGATGTTTGACAGCTGCTTCACTTCTGAAAAATACAAAAAAAAAGAAAAAGAAAAAAACACGAGGAGCTCTCTTGTTACTAACTCTGCCACTAAGGTTCTGGGATTTGAAACCCTGCCTGAAGTCTCTGGTGTTTTGTCCAAATCTATGAGTCAGCCTGAGTTTCTAGAGCTGGATGACACACAGATTGATTGCTGGAACACTTTGTTTGGGTGACGTTTGCAATACAAATCAGCAGATGAAGATTTAAAGCCGCAGTAATTGATTGTATTTCAGTGTTGCTGGTGATTTAAAGGTTATGGATTAAACGCTTTTATGCAGGCGCAATCAGTCTTATTTGCACTGAGCCAGGGGACTTATAGCTGTTAATATTTGGAGAACTTGTAATTGTAATTTTAAAAGGGTTTGTGCTGTTATAGAAAAATGGCCAATGACAAGGTGGCATATTGGTGAAGTGCGTTTACTCTACAGTATATACGCCACTGCTTATTTTTACTATAAACAAACCTAAAACTGACTTAACAATACATACTTCAGTTTGTGGTTACGTTTAGTCAAAGGTGGAAGGTAACATTGGGAAGGTACATTTACTTCATCACTGCACTAAAGTACATGTTTTACTGTTACTTAACTAGTTTTTAGTAGTGGATAACTTTTTACTTTTACTCCACTACATCATACAGCCAGGACCAAAAGTTTTGAGAATGACACAAATATTAATTTCCACTAAAGCCTGTTGCTTTAGTGTTTTAAGATTTTTTTTTCCCCATCAGATGTTACTGTGGTATACTAAAGTATAATTACGAGCATTTCATAAGTGACAAAGGCTTTTGTTGACAATTACATTACGTTTACGCCGTGTTGACGCTTCCTTTTCAAGACCTCTGCAGTTCATCCTGGCATGCTGTCAATCAACTTCTGGGCCACATCCTGAGTGATGGCGCAGCCCATCCTTGCATAATCAATGCTTGGAGTTTGTCAGAATTTGTGGGTTTTTGTTTGTCCACCCACCTCTTGAGGATTGACCACAAATTCTCAATGGGACTACGGTCTGGGGAGTTTCCTGGCCACAAACCCAAAATTTTGATATTTTGTTCATCGACTACTTAGTTATTATTTTTGCCTGATAGGAAAAGGCTTCAACATGATGAAAAGAGCATCGTTCATAACCAAACTGTTCTTGAATGGTTGGGAGAAGTTGCTCTCAGAGGATGTTTTTGTACCATTCTTTATTCATGGTTGTGCTCTTGGCAAAATTGCCCATTCCAAGTGAACTCACACATAAATGGTCTAACAATGCTTTACAGGTGGCGTGACACAGGACTGGAATCAGTGTCCAGGTCTGAATAGCACTATGATATAGAGACCTTAAAAGGGGGACTTGTTTTAGTATTCATAGTGAAAGATGTTTTAAATGCATATATGCTGTAATGATGCCGTACTGGGTTCACTTGCCTGGGCTGGGGATGGGGATGGGGATGGGGATTGTAACTCCCAGACAATCAAAATCGAAAAGTACAACAAATTCCATATCCTTATGATGAATTAAAATGACTAACTTTTATAAAACTGGTAAAAGTGGTTGACTTTCTCTATTCAAAGAAAACGAGACATAGAAGTACAGGACCGGGCAAATATTTTATATATAAAAATGTAAATTTATATATAAAAAAAGAATAAAATGTCATCCCAATAAGAGTTATGCTAATGCTACGTCTGTAGCCGTATGTTAGGACCCTCGGTGGTCTAGGGGTACACGGGTCGCACACTTAAATTTGTAAGACATTGGCAAGTTGAATTCCCAGCACGGGTAGGAACCAAAGTGATGACAAACCACAAAGTGAAATGTGAAATGTTGACAAAGTAAAAGAATTGTTTAATGTCAGACACTAATAGAAAGACTGGCAATGGGTGCGTATGAAAATAAACCAAAAACCCTGTCTAACTAATCACTAATCACAACACCCCCCCCGCTTACTTCCCTGAACCAGCCTCTCAACAAGTGTAGCCAGAACAAAGTGAGTCTCAAGACGGCCTCTAATTCCTGAAACAGTTTCTTAAAAGCCAGCTGGTGGATGAAGATTGGTTGAGGTACTGGGATGTGCAGCAGCCAATCAGACGAGTGGAATGACGGAGTTGGTTGACATAATGTAACATGAGCCAACCAATCAGAAGCAGCAAGCAATGGATGAAGCCACTAAGAAACCTGAAATAAAAGAAAAAAACAACAACCACCCAATAATGTTCTGGACGCAACACGAGTGTAATATATAATTGAGAGTCTTATTTCCAACTCTCACTGTGTTACTGTGATCTGTAAGCTACTGCATAACTAGAATTACCTACGTTTTGGAGCTCCCAGTCATTTGCCATTATCTTGCTAAAATCTGCCCCCAAAGTTACAGCTTATTAATGTTTACCTCTTTTTTTTTTCCTCTATCAGAAATGCCAGTACAATTGACACCCAGTGCATAATCATCACTCCGATAGCGTCGGCGTATGTTTTACCTTTGCGACTTTTCAAATGTCCAAGCCACAATGCCTCAGGTCCTGCAGAGCTTTTGATGACTCTCTGTCTTAGTGTGGTTTTGAAAGGCCGGAGCTCTGGTACACAAGCTCACATCTCTGGTTGAAGCTGGAAAAAACAGCAAGTCTCTGCAGTGTACCAGACCTGAGGTTCAGTAAGAGATTTGATGAAAAATGAGACATCTGGAGATCAGAACATCTGTCAGCCACAGTTATTTGTAGACCTTATACTTGTTTACTCCTGATGTAATTCATCATGCTTAATGTATCATGCTATTTGTTTAGCTGAACAGCCATGACTGTTCGGCTAGTGAGTGCATAAGCTTCTTGCACTTGGTTAAGATTTTGGGGTATGTCTGAATGACTAAGGTAACTTTATGGACATCTGCATATCACCATTGCCCTCAAATGATCATGACAGCATCTCCAGGAAATCTAGGCTTGCAACTATAATTAGCAATCCAAGGGTGCTCTGATCTGGAACAATGCTTGTGGAGCCATTATAGTTTCAAAACTTTTAGTTTTTTTTTCCCACTTTGCCTAATTTAAGCAGAAGATAATGAAATCCATCCATGCGCATTCCCTCTGTTATAGCTGTGTAAAAGCACAAGTCAGCTGTGTATTGTTTTACTGTGTTGTTGGATATTTTTTTCTGTGAAAAGCTTGTATTAAGTGACAGTTTCAAATACATCAGCTTTGTAATATCAGAAGATAATAAAGCGAGTGGACCATTTGCACTAATGCATGAGAGTGAATAAAGCCTGTTATTTTGTATCCATCACTTTCTGAAGCTCACTAAGTAAAAACAAAACCCAAAATGTGGAAGTGGCTTTTTGCATAACTGCAAGTGCATGAAAATAGCCCGAAAGCTGCCGGCTTAAAACTTACTGCTTTCATTCATTCATTCATTCATTCATTCATTCAGACAAACAGACAGACAGTCAGTCATTTAATCACTTGGTCAGTCAGGCATGTGGTCATTCATTTGGCCACTTAACCAGAGATTCAGTCAATCAGTGACTTACTAGTTTATTAATAGTCAGTCAGTGTCTCAGTTTGTCAATCGGTTCTGTTCTGTCACTTATTCAGACAATCAGATTGTCAGGAATTTTATCAGTCTGTGTCTCAGTCATTATCAGTTAGTCAGTTTCATAATCTGTTCGTTAGACAGTAAGTCTGTCAGTCCCTCGTTTGGTCACTTGGTCAGTCAGTTATCCAGTCATAGAGTTATTTAGCCACTTAGTATGTCTGTTAGTCAATCAGTGACTAGTTAGTTAGTCAATCTGTCAGTCAGCAAGATAATCAGTTTATCTGACAGTCAGACAGTTAGTCAGTTAGTCATTTAATCAGTGAGTCAGTCAGTGATTTATTCAATGAGTCATTCATTCAGCCAATCATTCAGTCATTTAGTCAGTCAGTCAGTCAGTCAGTCAGTCATTCATTCATTCAGTGAGTCAGTTAGTCAGTTAGTCAGTTAGAATGACAGTCGATCAGTCAGTCAGTCATTAAGTGATTCAGTTAGTCAGTCATTTATTCAGTGAGTCAGTTAGTCAGTTAGAATTACAGTCAGTCAGTCAGTCAGTCAGTTAGTCAGTCAGTCAGTTAGTCAGTTAGAATGACAGTCAGTCAGTCAGTAATTTATTCAGTCATCCAGCCAATCAATCAATCAATCAATCAATCAATCAATCAATCAATCAATCAGTCAGCCAATCATTCAGTCAGTCAGTCAGTCTATCTGTCAGTCAGTTAGAAAACCAGTCAGTCATTCAGTAATTTATTGATAAGTTATTCAGTTAGTCAGTCAGTCATTTAATCTGTGAGTGATTCAGTCAGTAAAGTATTCAGTGAATCATTGTCAGTCAGCCAGTTAGAAAGCAAGTCAGTCAGTAATTTATTCAGAGAGTCATTCAGTCAGTCATTTAATCAGTCAGTCAGTCAGTCAGTCAGTCAGTCACTCACTCACTCACACACCTTTAGCAGGCTGAATGATTTTGCAGAATGGGGAGCTGTTTACACTTTAAGCGTAAAAAGAACCACATGGAAACAAGCACAGCAATAATACACAATCAGTGGCAATCAGTAAGACGCATTTACACAGATACGCTAATTAAATCAGAAAGTACGTAGCAATTCAAACATAGTTACAATTGGCATGAATAATGTTAATTTATATCTTAGGAGAACAGATCATGACAGATTATTTTCAGTTGCTGCTTAGGAAAGCTAAAGAACGTGTCCACTCCAGGAGATTAAAAAGTGTGTCCGGATACGAAACAAAGTCTTTATTTTAATACGTTTAACAGCTTTCAATAATTGCATTTCTCTTGAAACAATAAAATGGAAATTATGCTACATCTGATATACAAGTATAGCGGGAGAACATTTAGCAAAATGATTGCCAGGGCAATAAGGATTTACTTTATAGCGAGACCATACTGACAGAAGTGTACATTTTGAACTGTAATATGAAACAGATCAATAGAAAAATGTAATGGTGATAGTGTGTGGATGCACAGAAATGCTCAGAGGTCACATACATACCACAGCGGTTCACATAAATATAACTGTGTAGTTGTTCTCGTAAAAAATCATTGCTAGGAATAATGATTAATGCATGCTGTGAATCTTTGAAACACACACACACACACACACGCGCACGCACGCACGCACACACACACACACACACACACACACACACACACACACACACACACACACACACACACACACACACACACACACACACACACAGGCATTCACAAACACACACATTTCCTTTTTTCTCTTTCTCTCTGCAGTGAACAAGTGGAGCGTGATGGACACGCAGCTCAGCGGGACAGGAGAAACATTTTGCCCTGGTTGAATAAGTGATGAGAAGGAAAGTGCTGTGGCGAAGTCATTTTAAAAAGATGAACTTTTCCACACTTGTTTCTCTGAAAAGCACAGTTTTATTCAATAATTTACCCCAAAGTAGAGCGATGCCACTGCAAATAATTCAGCAGCACTTCGGAGTCAGAGCCAAACTTTAATTTGTGTTCTCAATTTGTGTTTGAAGTGCTGGCCCTGGCTCTCTCTGGCTCTAAAACACACACGCGCACACACACACACACACGCGCACACACACACACACACACACACACACACACACACACACACACACACACACACACACACACACACACACACACACACACACACACACACACACACACACACTCACACACGCGCACACACACACTCACACACACACACACACACACACACACACACACACACACACACACACACACACACACACACACACACACACACACACACTAGATGTACTGTAAATCACAAAATGAACACACTCACTTCAGGCAACAGAGGGAGTATTAATATAAATGTGATATGACTTGGAGTGAAACACTCTCTCACTCTCACTCATCGTCTATACAACTTTATCCTGTATTCAGGGTCATGGGGGCCTGGAGCCTATCCCAGGAGGCTTAGGGTACATTGGGCAGGGTGCCAATCCATCACAGGGCACACACACATACACTCACACACACTAAAGCTGGGCGATTTGCCCTACAAGTTGAATCTTGATTTTTTTTTTTTAGACCAAATTCAATTTTTGATTTTGAAACGATTTTTTTTTGCTTAAAATAAATAAAAAAAGAAAAAAAAACAGATAGTATAGTTTTATTATTATTATTATTATTATTATTATTATTATTATTATTATTATTATTATTATTATTTATTTATTTATTTGTTTTATTTGCATTCTAAGCAAAATGATATAACCAAACATGAACAGCTTATTTTGATTAAAAGTATATATATATATATATATATATATATATATATATTAAATCACTTAAACTATTTTGCAAACCACATGCAACTTACATGCTGGATAAAATCAAACAGGAGCCTGACAGCATTTTACATGTTTTTTTGTTTGTTTTGTTTTTGTGTATCTGGGCATAATGTCTTTAGCGACACAACATCAGTAATATCTTTCCATCGAGGCTCTTATCATATGGGATACAGTGTGGAAATGTGCTCACTGTTTTCACTTGGCTTTAGTCGGTGTTTTCGCGCTGCCGCTTATCTTGTTCAGCTCGCAGCGCCAAACACGACGCCGATTCATCAGTGTGACTCTGTTTGAGGTGCGTAAGTAACTTAATCGTGCGCAAGTAAATTAGCTTCCTTTAGTTGCCACAGACTTCAGACAGACTTTACGCCGGGCTTTGGCTTGTTCAATGTGTAAAGTCGTGAACCCGAACAATTTCCATACGACTGAAGAAAACGCGCCTCTGTTGGAAACGAGCTCTTCGGTTTCATCTGCGCGCGCTGCCGTGTTGTATCTCGTATTTCCCACGTGTGAGTCACGGAGGGGGCGTGGCAGAACTACAGAAGCTCGCGGTGCCGCACCAAAGTGAAACTGTAAAATCGAGTTTCATTTTTCAAAATCAACATAAACCATAAATTCGAATTAATTGAAAAGAACGATTAAATCACCCAGCTCTAACACACACTATGGGACTTTGGACTGTGGGAGGAAACCAGGGTACCTGAAGGAAACCCACCAAGCACGGGGAGAACATGCAAACTCCATGCACACAGAGACGGGAATCGAAGCTGTACAATAAACAATATTCATATTTCTACTCATAAAATATAATGAAAAATATTTTTTTTATAATATTTTGAAAAATAATATAGAAAAAAAGTGTATTATTATCTCTCACTCACTCATCATTTATACTGGACGAGGTGCCAATCCATTGCAGAGAACACACACACACACACACACACACGCACACACACACACGCACACACACACCGGAGCAGCCAGAGGAATCCCACCAAGCACGGGCAGAACATGCACGTAGACCTGAGGCAGGAATCGAACCCAGACCCCGGAGGTGCAAGGCGACAGTGCTAAGCACTAAGCCACCATGCCGCCCTAATTGTATTATGTAATTGGAAAATAGACTCTGTGCCTTTGGGTTGTGAATGTTAATTAGCATTTGGATTGGCCTCTTATGAGCTATATTATAGACACGTCTCCAAGGGCTGCTGCAGAACTTCTTCTAAATCATTATTTGTCGAGGTGCAGATTTATAGAATTGTGACTTGTCCAAGTGGACTTGAAATGTGTGATGTCGTGACAGTCTTTGCTAAGGTAACTTTAGCTAAGGTAACGCTAGGTGTACTATCAGAAGTTGTTTTTATTTGAAGGCAATTGTTGTATACATGTGTCTTGAATGCAATGCAGATTCTGTGCTTGATGTTGGTCGATGTGACAATAACAAAAATCAGAAAAAAATTAGAAAAAATCTTTTGTTTTGTGATGAAATGATAACTGAAAAATGTAGTATTAATGTTATTAATGGTAATTTTTTAAATAATGTACAATACTTATTTATGTAGGTGCCACAGCAGACCATCCAAGCAGCACATTTAAATTGGCACTTGGCACTCGTCCTTCACTTTTTCTTTTCAATTCGGGGCTGGGACTAGCACTAAGGATGCCCTGCATGCTGTGTGAGTTCGGGCTTTGGCTGAGAATTGAACCCGTAATCTACATAGCAGACTAGAAAGCCCATGCAGCACTGCAGTAATGTTCAAAATGATCTCAGAATATTAAAATTCATATATAGTTCAGCGCATGAGAGGAGAAGTTCATTTAGAGTCACCAGCCTCAGAAATCACCAATTAACAAACAGCACCTCGGATTAGAGCCGTTCTGAAGGATTTACAGAGCAGAAGTAGCAGATATACATCTCAATATCAACTTCAAAAAAAAAAAAAAAAAAAAAAAGCATATTTTGGACGAATTTAGCATTGCTTTACAATGTAGATATAAAAATAAAAATCTCTAAAGACCATGGAATTAGAAGGGGCGTCTTAACTTTTGACTGGTAGTGTACTGTACAGTATGTGCTTATAGCTTCAATCACTTTGGTTATGATTTTAGCCAGTTTTGCACATTATAATGTGTGTAGTTTACCGGAAAGCCACTCCAACCTACTCTAATGAACAGATTACTAGGTTGGGTTTTCTAAATTCGGAAAAGTTTTCTCTGATGTCCTGGGCTCGATCAGTAGATGAACTTAAAATACATCGACTGTATAAAACGCAGACACTTTGTATCTGTTCAAATATATCGAGTATCCTCCAGTGCCTACAGTATGCCTAGAGTTAGTCAACGATTCATTTGTTTTTATTCATTTATTCATTTATGTGTCTTGTTAGTCCGTATAAAGCATTAAACAAACAAAAAAAATGGATCTTTTTTTTTTTTTTTTTTTTTTTTTTTTTTTTTTTTTTTTTGTTAGCAGGGAGCTCAAGGGAAGTTTGCCCAGGGCAACATAAGTGCTACTGATTGATCCTTAATATTGACCTGCATAAAAAAAGGACTGAATTGCTGTTTAACTACAGTAAAAATGGAATTAATGTAATGTACCGTACATTTTATTATGACTACTGTTGACTCTCTGAGTTATGTTAAGTTAAGCTTAAGTTAACATAAGCCTTTATTGATCACACATACATTATTGCACAGTCAAATTCGTTTTGTTAATAGGCTGGGGTCAGAGTGCAGAGTCAGACCTGGAGCAGGTTCTTCTGAACCTCAGAGCCTTAACACCCCGAGCCACCACAGTGCTGAGTAAATAGGTTTAGTTCTAGTTCAAGATCTTTTAAATATTCATATAAAGTAATCAAAGGAACTACAGAAATTCACCCTTGAAAGGTTTAATATGGAAATTAATTGCTTAAGAATTAAAAGATTTATGCGGTGCGGCCTCACCCCTCAAGGGTCAAGGGTTCGATTCCCGTCTGGGGTTCCATGTTTGTGGAGTTTTCATGTTCTCCCCATACTTGGTGGGTTCCCGCCAGGTTCTCCGGTTTCCTCCCACAGTCCAAAGACAGGCAGATTAGACTAACTAACTGGCGTTCCCATTTTGCCTGCAGTGTGTGTGTGTGTGTGTGTGTGTGTGTGTGTGTGTGTGTGTGTGTGTGTGTGTGTGTGTGTGTGAGTATGCATGCGGACCCTGCAAGGAATTGGCACCCTGTCCAGGATGTACACTGCCTTGTATAATGAAGTAAAAAAACCTTGTAATTTGTTTGAATTTAAGACATTGGGATTAAATGTTGTTTCTCCAGGACCATGTGTGCAACACAGTAACAGTCCACAAGACTGTGAAAATACAAAAACGAAAATGAACATAAGAATCGGCATCATAATGAATTTGAGGTTATAAACAAAACCAAAACTTGACTTGCAGATTTTGATAAATAAACAGCACTTCACAACCAAAGGCTCAATAACACGTTACACTGCCTAAGAAGTGTTTTTTTTCCGACATCACCCTCATCAAACTCCTGCAAAACGGCAAAAGAAGTCATCTTTCTCATTTTACTTCAAAGCTAAATATAACTCGTATAAGTAAGATCTAAGCACAGCTCCAGTAATCAGTCTCAGAATATGTCTGAATGTTTTGCCCTGGGCCTCAATTTCCAGTCTACTCCAAGTTTTCTGATTCCTGTATAATCTTGGCGCAGTGGTATTGGGTAGTTATGTGCTAATTGCGACCGAAAGATTTGCATTGTAAAGGTCTTTCTGTCTAAATCCTTGCTGCTTTTATGTCATTTGATGAATGAGTGCAATCACTTGTGCTGAAAAATGACTGGGGACACTCTCTCATAAAGCGTCTGTACTGCTCTTGGGCATGTGGAATGCAAGGCATTGTGGGTATTATTATTTTTTAAGGTGAACAGTTAAAAAGTAGATGGGAAAATTGCTAAAACAGCAGAGCCTTCCTTCCTTCCTTCCTTCCTTCCTTCCTTCCTTCCTTCCTTGTTTCCTTCCTTCCTTCCTTCCTTCCTTCCTTCCTTGTTTCCTTCCTTCCTTGTATCCTTCCTCCCTTCCTTCCTTCCTTCCTTCCTTCCTTCCTTGTTTCCTTCCTTCCTTCCTTCCTTGTTTCCTTCCTTCCTTCCTTCCCTCCTTGTTTCCTTCCTTGCTTGTATCCTTCCTACCTTCCTTCCTTCCTTGTTTCCTTCCTTGTTTCCTTCCTTCCTTGTTTCCTTCCTTGTATCCTTCCTTCCTTCCTTCCTTCCTTCCTTGTTTCCTTGTTTCCTTCTTTGTTATCTTGTTTCCTTCCTTGTTTCCTTCCTTCCTTGTATCCTTTCTTCCTTTCTTGTTTCCTTGTTTCCTTCCTTCCTTGTTTCCTTCCTTCCTTGTATCCTTTCTTCCTTCCTTGTATCCTTTCTTCCTTCCTTGTATCCTTTCTTCCTTCCTTGTTTTCTTGTTTCCTTCCTTGTTTCCTTTCTTCCACCGACACAGAATCATCCACCGACACCATTTGCATATTACAGGAACTCGGCTGGGAGTTATTGCCACACCCCAACTACGGTCCTGACCTCATTTAAAGCCATTTCCACATGTTTGGGCCATTACAGGAGTTCCTGGGAGGCCAGCGTTTCAGTCCAATCATGGGAAAATGTTCTACCTGGATGGGATCCATGTACATTTAAAAGTCTTGGTTTGACCTGAACAGCCCTCATAATTTAATAAAATGCTACTCAATTAAAACTAGTAATAACTAATATTGTAGTATCTTAAGGAGACATTAATTCAGAAAAAAAAAAAATATATATATATATATATAATCTGCTTTGATGGATACAACTGCTTCCTTTCAGGATTTATTACCAACATGGTCAACAATGAAAATCTAAATCTTATCCAGACATTAAATTAAATCCCTGGTTACGCTCTAAAATCTAACTATCTGGACATTGTTGAATGATGAGCTCACCGCTGCTGTATTTCTGACGTCTACTCAGACCCAGAGATCTGCCATGATTTTCTCTAAGATTCTTTGCAATTAACTAAGCCCGGATAGACTGAAAGAGTTGCATCAGGAAGGGCATCCGGTGTCAAACTTCTGCCTAGATGTTCTGCACATCGGATGGTCCCTTGACAGGAGCAGCCAAAAGACCCCACTTTCATCATTTAGTGGACAATGACTTGTAGAACTTGTCCCTTCTCAACCTGCGGCAGTAGTCATAAAGACTGTCCACTGCTCATCCCATTTTACATAAATTTCTTCCATAATTATTTACATTTTCACATTAGAGTGTCCAAAAAGAGGACAAGTTCCCTTTTGAGTCAAGGTTTGTCTTTGTTTTGTCTCAAGTACAGCATTGTTAAGAATACAGATCTACATTCAAATTTTTTCGTGCAGATGCTTAGTGACAATGTCTACCACGAGTAGAGCTCTGGACTTATCTTCACTCTTGCTCTGTCTTTCATTTAATTTGGACCCACTACAATGAAGAACATTTTTAATACGTTGCTTCTGACTCTCATATTCATACTTGATTACTCTCTATCCTATCGAATACCTCCTTCCCTTCCTACCTCTTCACACCTCAGATTCCTTCACCATACATCATACATCGTAAATCGTCCAGACCTTTCTGCTCTGCAGGTTCCAGGCTCATCATCCAAGCTTTAAACTTCACTTCCTCTCCAAGCCTCAGCCAATACGGACGTCCTCAATTCACCTCTGTTCTGAACTGGCATCCACTGCCAAGTCCAGCGACACCATTTTCTTGCCTTTTCTTCCAGTCCTGCTCTTTATCTTTCATGATGTAACACATCATGCGCTACTAAGCTTAAGATTGTGTCATCTTCACTGGTCAAGGAAGGAAGAACGTTCCTTTTTTACACATTTGCACATAATCACAGCAAGACCTTCATTGACGTTCCTGCTCTTGACAACTCACTTGCAAGTTCCAAACCCCGATCCACTATGCAGCATTTAACCGCGGACAGTTTACCAAATCTGATTGATTTTCCTCTGCAAAGATGGAAGTCCAGCCCTTATGATCCAGACGCCGAGGAAGAAAAGGCCCCCCTCTGTTTGCTGTTAAGACGACCGTTGCCAGACATCAAAAGTCAGGAGGATTCACACCCAAGGTCGCACCAATGTATGACTGGGCGGACCCAGCTGACAGTCACTGAGAGAGGAGACAGGAGTCGCTGCCTACACGGATCCAGTCTGCTGCTCTAAAGCCACCAGCATTTGCCGGGCGAGTGCTCACATGCCAGCTGGGCCCTGCTTCTGGACCTGCACGTGCACAAGCTCACAACTTTATTCCTTGCTTCCTTTCCTTTTTCCATTTATTCCAAAAAAAAAAATGACCCTGTTCACATAAGACCTCGCCTCATGTCTGTGTGTTGGTGTGTCTGTGGTTTGCCCCGGGTGAAAGATCTTACATTTCAAACAACGGTTGCGATTTCAGCTGTTTATGTTTTACCATCTATAGCCAGCACTGCTATGAAATCCCCAATGCTGGCGGTGCTGAATGATTTTGATCCATGAATTTCCGAAGTTCATCAACAGTTGGCTTTAGTGATTATGAACTTGAGCGAGCATAACTGTTAGAACTTTTCTTTAACACTGATAACAGTATTCAAACTGTCAAATCCCATGTTTTTTTTTATTTAACAGAGTATAAAAGATTTAATAAAACAGACTAAAAACTTTCCTTTCTCAATCTCTATAAACATCTCGTCTTGTTACCTTTCCATTCTGCATCCCCCCCCCCCCCGCACCCCCCCTCTCTCTCATGTTAAAGCACTGTCAGGTTTCCATTAGATGGCAATGTTGTCTCTCAGATACCTCAGTGTGCATGGAAAATTTTGATAGTTTTTATTATAATAAATCTAAAATAAGTTCAATAAATTTCTCCATCAGAGGTTAACTAATAATTTTTAATATTAGTTGTGACCCAACTGTAAAACTATGAAATAACAGTGATTCCAAACTTTTGAGCAGTAGTGTGATATATATATATATATATATATATATATATATATATATATATATATATATATATATATATATATATATATATATATATATATATACCTGCACCTCGACAAATAATGATTTATGAGAAGTACTGCAGCAGCTGGAGGAGACGTGTCTATAACATAACTCACTAGCATAAGTACCCGGTGTTGACAGTTAAAATGATTCAAGGTCAAAGCTAAAAATAAGCCAATCAGCTTTAATGTTATCAGTGATATTATTATTTCAGCATGAAGTCATACATGCCATTTTCACGGCCGAAATAACAGTACTGAAGTGGTATAAGTGAATTTTAAGTCAAAATTTTATCCGGTCTACTTTTTCAGATTATTCCAGCATCTTTAAAACTGAACACGTCATTAGTAGGGGCCAGTTGTACGTATATCACCATCAAATTCTGCATAGCGCCACCCCTGCTTCATACACATGCTTACACAATCACACACACTTAAAATGTACCAAGCTTATTTTAAAGTAGATTGTTAAATCCAGCATATAACTGTTCATAACATGACTTTTGCTTTTTGATTTTAGTGCATTATAAACTTCCTGCAGGAGAATAAACATAGATTGATTTGTCTATACATCTTTGAAGATTCTGTTTTCATAGTCTATACAGTAATCCAAGTTGTGTCCCGCTTTTGCTTGTTTGTTTGTGTTTCATCAGACATTACATCTATCTATCTATCTATCTATCTATCTATCTATCTATCTATCTATCTATCTATCTATCTATCTATCTATCTATCTATCTATCTAGAGATTCTTCAGTATTTACTCATTTTGCTCTCTTGGTTTCCTTCTTCTTTACATATATAAACGTTCATGTCTTTCTCACAGCCTTATATATATATATATATATATATATATATATATATATATATATATATATATATATATATATATAAAATACATATTTCTGTTTTCTGATTAATGATCCATTTTTTTTTCAAAATCCTAATAAATTACACACAAAAACCCAAGCATGAGTTTTTCTTCACACCTTGGGTCTACGCAGGGAAAAAGCTAGAAGCTACGGTATATGTATTAGTAAAAATGTTCATAAAGAATGAAAAATAAAAAGACAATAGTTCATAGTATATACAGTACAGACCAAAAGTTTGGACACACCTTCTCATTCAAAGAGTTTGAATTTGTATTATGGCAAGAAAAAAGCAGCTAAGTAAAGAAAAACGAGTGGCATCATTACTTTAAGAAATGAAGGTCAGTCAGTCGGAAAAATTGGGAAAACTTTGAAAGTGTCCCCAAGTGCAGTCACAAAAACCATCAAGCGCTACTAAGAAACTGGCTCACATGCGGACCGGCCCAGGAAAGGAAGCCCGAGAGTCGCCTCTGCTGCGGAGGATAAGTTCATCCGAGTCACCAGCCTCAGAAATCGCAGGTTAACAGCAGCTCAGATCAGAGAGCAGGTCAATGCCACACAGAGTTCTAGCAGCAGACACGTCTCTAGAACAACTGTTAAGAGGAGACTGTGTGAATCAGGCCTTCATGGTAGAAGATCTGCTAGGAAACCACTGCTAAGGACAGGCAACAAGCAGAAGAGACGCGTTTGGGCTAAAAAACACAATAAAGAACACAATAAAGAAAACTCACTGAATGAGGAGGGGTGTCCAAACTTTTGGTCTGTACTGTATATTTATTATTATTATTATTATTATTATTATTATTATTATTATTAATCTTCACCTGTCATGAACAGTGGCTGCTCTCATTTTGGATCTGCTATGTTTCATACAGAGCCCGTCACAGGCAACATTCTGTTTCATCCTCTCTCATGTGCTCACTGACCTGAACCAGACATCTATTGATGATGCCAGGACAGAATTTATGAGGACAAATCCGTCCCACTACTACACAAAACACTTTCTCTGAAGTGCCTTTTTGAACATAGTGATGTCCTTTTGTTTCTAAATCCTGGGACTAGAGGATGGTGAAAGCTCACTGATTTGAATAGTAATAAGCAATGCGTTTGTTGGTCAGATGGTTGGCAAAGCTCTGAGCACCCATTTCCCATATGTACAGACGATATATTAGGCAATAAGCAGCGATGGCTGGTTACTATATTGAATGGGAATATTAAATACCCATCAGTTTGCTTGTTATAACTATGTTGAAACCATTATAGCCAAGCCTTTAAGCATGGGCATAAAATCCTAGGCATGAAAATGTTACATATAGATGCAAGAACACACTCAGTGAAAGACAGATGGGCAGCAACAGTTGTGAGTTTCAAGTCGGTAATCAAGCCTTGTCTCTGCTGAAAAAAGCACAGTAAACAGAAAAGCTGCACTTCACAAATGCTGGTTCAACAAAAGTCAAAATATTCCACTTTAAAGGATTTATCAGTGGCAAATAATATTACGACAATGCTAAAATTTTAACCATATATATTTCTTAAAAAAAAAAACAGAACAAAAAACACAATTTAGCTATAGTGGCAAGCCCTGCGAATGAACAATGTGCCGAATGCACACTTTAGCAGGCTTCATGTAGAAATCCTAAGAGATTTATTCACTGGTGTAAAAAGCAAACCAAGAGAAATAGCCAGCAGCCAACTTTGGAGTTCTGCAGCTCTGAGAGTCATACACAAGCCGATATTCCACCAGCCAACAGAGTCAAGCTTGGGCAGCCGTGGGATTTATATTTGCATGTATTTACTGAGGCAAGCTTTCTTTCCAAAGAGCTTTGTAGTTAAAGGTCAAGGGTCTTGCTCTTAGGCTCTGCAGTAGCAGCTTGGCACCGTTGAGATATACAGAGACTCTCGACTTTCTGTTCACTAGCCAATATTCTTCAACACTGAACCATGATTTCTCATTTAAACGCAGCGCATCTAAATCTAAATTTAATGATTGCATACAGTACATACAGCATGCTGTAGTATGCAGCACAAGCACATGTTCATTCTGAAGGCATTCATGGTGCATTGTTTTGACAGGCAGGCACACATTTCTAGATGGACTTCATGAGCACTGATGGGTGAACAATCCAACTGTGGTCATTTACAGCTGCCATCATTGTCTTTTTTTTTAATTTTATTCATTTAAACTGGGCAATGATAGCAATTTGGAAAAGACAGAAAATGATACAGAGGCAGACTGTAGATGGTTAATGATATGAGGGAAGAGTGGTGCCACTTGATCTGCACCGTACTTGAAGTCAAGAGGACCGGGTGCTTTTTAACCTACTGAAGAGAGTCTATTTACCTCTTGTTTGGAGAACCTCAATGCTGAAGATGATTTAAGTAGTGGTGGATATATAATAGAAATAAATCATCCACCACTGCTTCAATCAGCAATTAATTTGGTTGGGTAGAAATAGTTTATAGCTATGGTAGAAATAGTTTAACTGAGAGCTTATGCAAGTGGATACCACTATTATTATTATTTTAAGTTACAGTGTACATTAGATTCAATGGAATAAACTTCCATCCAGGGTGTATTTCAGTCCTGTACATGGTTTTCCAAGAATAAGCTCTGGATCTACTGTAACTCTGGCCAGGGCAAAGTGGGAACTGAGGATGAGTTTCCACCTCACTCACTCACTCACTCACTCACTCACTCACTCACTCACTCACTCACTCACTCACTCACTCACTGTCTGTACCGCCTCATCCTGTATACAGGGTCACAGAGGACTTTGCGCCGTTCCCAGGAGACTTAGGCACATGGATAAAACTCACCAAGCATGGTTAGAACATGCAAATAAGTCATAAAGGAAATAATGCAAAAAAAATATATAGGGGGAAATCTGGCAAACTGTAGCTATAGACTATAGCTATAGAGTCTGGTACAGGACACAGATGAGCTGTAGGTAGAAACGTCAAGAATACATATTTAGTGGCCTAATTATATATATATATATATATATATATAAATATATATATA
>JAAGKR010009003.1:0-28453 GCA_011419295.1 Clarias macrocephalus | reverse complement strand
AAGAGACAAAATGTGTGTATATGCCTGGTTAAGTGCTGATCATGACAGCTGGCAGACACTGCAGGTCAGGGCTATGGTGGGAGCTAGGGTGGGCCGAAATGGAATTATAATATTGATATTATAGGCATTATAGGCACGACGAGAGGATCTTTTCTGAAGTTTTTGAACAGCGTAGTCACACAGTGCACTCACCAACTGTACGACTTTTAGTGCATATACACAGTTTGGATGATCGGTGCTCTATAACTGAACAGCCAGCAGGAATAGGAACAGCATAAACATACAGTACAGTATGGGATAGACTTAAAGAAATCATGTTCTGTCTATTACAGTATAAATACAAGAACGATTTTCTACAATATTCTGTTGTGACGATGTTCTAAATGCAACGATTCAAATGTTCCAAAAAGCAAATATAAGACGTGGAACTGCTATAAATCAGGAAAATAATCTCTCTCTCTCTCTCTCTCTCTCTCTCTCTCATACACACACATTCTCTATACAGTCCTGGAGCCTCCCTCAAGGGACTCGATGGGGTGTCAGTCCATCTCGGGATATACACTAAGTCAGCATGGCTTAAAACTAACGCTTTCTTTCTTTCCTTCTTTTCCATCAACAAGTGGTTTAATTTCATCCACTATACTGTAACACTCACCAGGTGCTTACTGTACCGTTGTGGCCAAAACTATTAGGACAACATAGGCCATGTGACAATGGTATTCAGCTTCTGGAGATATCTGGCAAACCTCCAAACTCAAACCCAACAGAAAACTGCTGGACGATGGTGAAAAAGGCTGAAGTTTTCTTCTAAACATGATCTTCAGCAAGGAATCATACGAGCATGGACTGAGCGAGTGACACCGGCGTTCTGTTCTGCACATGCTTTTTGACTCAGCCGAATCCAGCCGATTTTCTCTATTCACTCTAAATATTCATTGTTGTATGATAACTTCATTGCATAAAATAACAAATTATTTGTTTTATCTTGACTGTCATGATTTAAAGCATTTGAGAATGTTATTAAAGCACTGACTTTCACTTTTGCCCCTACGTTTAAAGCCACCACTATGCTTAGGATGAATGAATGTACGTAAAACATTGTTCAGCATTTTACTGGAGCCCTGTTCCAGATGTGACCAGCTCATGCTTGGTGAAGATCACAACATCTGCTCATACTAAACTATGTATTTATATTCTGTTATATCTCCAGCATGTAACATTATTACACAAAGATGCAGCATGCATGCAAATGACACTTAACATGCAACCTCAACTGTGAGACAGAGAATTTTATGCTGAATCTATTAAATGCTGAGTTATTTTAATATCTATTCATATCCTCTTATCATCGCTCAGGCAGTTTAAACACATGCGTTTCTCTTTAAGATCCCTTTAAGATTTCAAGCTGTACCCTAAAATATGTACTGTCTGGTTGGACTTATATTTTAGGGTAAATTATTTTAGGGTAGTTAAATTGTAAATGACCAAACTCCATAACTAATCTCACTCACTCATCGTCTATACCGCTTAATTCTGTATTCAGGGTCATGGGGAGCCTGGTTTGGGCCCAGAGTCAAAGCTACAGATGTCCAAACATCATATAGCCTTCAGATCAACTCAAGAACAGTGAGTAGAGAGCTTCATGGAATGGGTTTCCATGGCCAGGCAACTGCATCCAAGCCTCACCAAGCATCACATGTATTTTCACACACAATTCATAATCATTGACCTAATTTTCTTTTCTTTCTGCCTGCCTCGTGCCTGAAATGCCGGCCTCCCAGGAACTCCTTTAATGGCCCAAAAATGGCTTGGAGCGAGGTCAGGACTATACGGGAGATACGTAGCGATAACTCCCATGTGCAGGTCCAATCGCAATATAATGGTTGAAGCGTTTTATCCTTTTTGAGTTCCGTGTTCGAGTTGAACACCTCTCGTCAAAAAGAAACAGATTTTGTAGATGTTTTATGTCTGAATGACTGCATGCTACGTATATTAGAGTTTCAAGATTGTGCTTTCAAAAAAGGACATTTCTTGTTCAATAGACTGAGTGATGATGCTTTCAATACAACTGCATTGAGTCATGATGTTTCTTTCTACTGAAACTCATTCACTGGGCTTCGGTGGGCAATACGCTTCCTGACTTTCTAGTGTTACGGTTATAGAAATGCTGTCGAAAGCACATTCATCATGGACTAAAATAATAAATAGCAGCATGAGTGATGAGTACTGTAGCAGTTAAAAATTTCCTTGTAGCATTATAATGTAATTTTTCGGGGAAGAATGCTTCCTGTATGGTTTCAAAACAATCGGTTGTGGTAGAAATTCCCCACCACATGCTCTGATTACAACCAAAGACCGTGTTCATCAGCCTGCATGGTAGCCACATGGAAGTGGAGAACATTACCAAATGCCAACCACCATAACCTATGCATCATGGATGGTCAAGCCAGAGAAGAACTAGAGCAAGAAAGGAAAGAAGGACAAACTGTATAAAATGAGCTTTTTGGACTGAGAGTGACTGATACAGTATAATCAGAGAGACTTGATCCTAAAAGTTATGCCAATAACTGCAAAAGTTTTGGGCAGCATTTCTTGAGTAGAGGTGTCAGAGATTTTTCAATAGCGTCTAGACCATTGCCTTTAAACCCAAGCAAAACTTCATTTTCATCAGAAATGAAGACAGAACTCATCACTCACTCATTATCTATACCGCTTAATCCTGTATTCAGGGTCACGGGGGGGCCTGGAGCCTATCCCAGGGCACAAGGCGGGGTTCACGCTGGACAGGGTGCCAATCCATCACAGGGCACACACACATACACACACTCACTCACACACTACGGCCAATTTGGGAACGCCAATTAACCTAATCTGCATGTCTTTGGACTGAGGGAGGAAACCGGAGTACCCGGAGGAAACCCACTAAGCACGGGGAGAACATGCAAACTCCATGCACACAGAGACGGGAATCGAACCTGGCCGGGAATCTAACCCGGACCCTGGAAGTGTAAGGCAACAGTGCTTACCACTACACCACCAGAAAATCCCTAAAACTTAAACCATTG
This sequence comes from Clarias macrocephalus, assembly GCA_011419295.1. Classification (NCBI taxonomy): domain Eukaryota; kingdom Metazoa; phylum Chordata; class Actinopteri; order Siluriformes; family Clariidae; genus Clarias; species Clarias macrocephalus. The sequence goes on along the minus strand of JAAGKR010009003.1, from coordinate 25,388 downwards.
GGCTTTGACTTTCTCTTTCTAGCCCGTTAGTGCAGGCTTTTCTATATTTCCGTATTAACCGGGATAGATAAGTTGAACAAACAAGCTGTAATCGCAAAAGTGAACGCTCTATTGGATGACGGATAAGGGTAAACACACTGACACACTTCTGCCCCGTGTTCATGTCAAAAGAAATGACAGAAAAGTCATTTTTTAATTACATTTCACTTTTAGCTCAATTGTAGGAAATGAGGTGGAAAAGCAGAATTAGGTCGAGAAATTGCTTTGAAAACAGTGCAAGGGGAAAAAAAACAGGAATATCAAGAGCATTTGAAAGAAATCTGTGGTCTCGGTAAGGATAAACGATGTGTATCACTCATCCGACCGTCCCTAATCTCATCCTACCCCACCCCTGTGTTTCCTGAGAAGACATGCAGAGCCAGGAATGAAAGAAGGAAAGAGAAGAAGGTAGACGCTAGATGTTACACAGAGAGGATAGTTACCACAGGTAGTATGATAGATGATCATAGCAACTAGAACACTGTGTGCCAGGCACTAAAAGATGTTCCAAAGGTGAACCGAACTTGTCAAACCATGTCTTTCTAGTCCTTGCTATGTGCACTGGGGCAGAGTCATGTTGGAATATACCGTAAAACGTCCTTCCCCAAACTGTTGGCACAAAGTTGGAAGCATACTGTAGCATTGTGCAAGATGTCTTGGTATGCTGAAGCCTCCCTGTGGATAAGGGGTCTGGTTGAAACACCTGAATTCAATAATTAACAGACTGGGCCAAAGACGTTTGTTCATATACAGTAGAGTATGTTATCTGGCTTTCATCAATGTGCATGTGAATCTTACTAATATTCCGCTAGTAATCATAACAACAGCCCAATTGGAATCAAAGTACACCATGCAAACGCCTTAATCGGAACATTCTAAGCTTATCCAGCTCGATCGGAGTAAACTGCTTTCTGCACATGTGTACCCCATGTGGGCGTAACATTAGTTGATTTGACGAGTCTCTCAGAGGGGAATTTCGCTCCCATTCCTGATCAGTCAACTCTGTGAGAACAACTCTCTCCCATCTGTGTTTACTTTCATCCACTGGGTCTCTGGCTGCGGAAAGAGCACTCGTGCCATACTTAGTAAAGCATCAAACCAATCATACTGTAGATGAGACTGAATTATAAACGCAGAAGACGGTGTTTGCCTAACCTGACCTCAAAGTTGGAGGATATGACTTTTTCTTGCTCTTCTTTTATATTGTATTTCTGGCAGATGAAACGCTTCACTGCAGGCAGAACCACTTTGCATAGGTCAAGAAAGTTCGATTCTGAAATGATGAAATTATCTGTGTTTGTACACACACATCTTATTAGATGAGCGTCCATGTAAACAGTTACGTTGGAATCTTTAATCAGAATGATTTCAATGAGACTGAAAAATATTGACCATGTACAGTAAATGCAAATACAGTAACGATGCCAAAGAATAAACAGAACCAGGACTTTTGTACATCCATAGCAAATAACAGACAAATCTTAATAAAGAAGGCCGATTTCGTGTATGAATTTGCTTGCTACAGAATAAAACTAATCCTGGCATACTTCCCCGGCTGACTAAGTTTCGTCGTGTTGTTTGTCCTGCAATGCCATTGTCCTTAGTTGTGCCCTCTTTAAAACGTCCCCGGCCAATCTGAGGCCATCGTACATTATTTAACGTCTGCATGATAGGCCTACAGAAGTTCGACCAAGCGTGTTATTGAGTGTGTGTATAAAAAACACAATAGAGCAATCAGTTCAGACAAAAGAGCAAAGGAGCATGACCTCCGCAGTCCCATATCTCCGCAACCCGGAGTGGCACATCCAATTGTTTTAACTAGCACGACACTATAATGTTGACACTGATTTGTATAAATAATAAAGACTGCAACTTAGGCACTCCGGAATTACTTCATTATGTTTAACAGTCAGTCATCACACTCAACAGAGATCACTCATATGGGATTAGAAGCGGCAGGGAGTCTCGAACTATAGTATATCAACCTACTCCAATAGACAACTGCAATGAAAAAGGCAAAGGAAAATATGTTTAAAATATATCAATTTAAACCGGGACTTTTGATTGTGCATAATAATGGAACACAAGTTATGAGAGTAAAAACTAGCTTTATTTCTCAGGCTTTATAATCAATAATGCATTTATCCTAGCAGCTCAATGGTACTTTGATAACATCCAAGGTACAGTAGAAAGTTTTCTTAGTACGCCGGAGCCGTGATCAGACTGCTTGCTTCATGTCTGAAACACCGGCCTCCCAGGATCTCCTTTAATGGCCCGAACATGTGGAACTGGCTGGAGAGAGATCGGGGGTGTACGGGGTGTAACTCCTGTAACGTGCAAGTGGTGTTCATGAATGACTTTGACATTATAAGTTTACATATATATATTTATATTATATACATATTTATATTTATATAATTTAGTCGTGTCCAATTCCTCCCCGTCACTAGGGGGCTCCAACATTAAGGCTATTACTACCACTCAGTCGGGAGAGCCGAAAATCATCACGCGTTTCCTCCGAGCCACGTGACGCCAGCCGACCGCATCTCTTCGAACTGTTCGCTTACGCACCGTTGGGGGCAGCGCTATCCGCTCCTTCCACTTGCGCGAGCACTATGTGTGTGGAGCACTAAGCACCTCCCATCCCTCCCCTCTGAGAGAGCTCGGCCAATCAGCTCTCTCTAGGCCTCCAACTGCGAGAGGTTAAAGCATCACCTGGGAATCGTTACATTTTTGAAGGATCTTACGTTCTACTCGCTCAGAGAGCACAGGAAACGACTGCAGTGGGCTCCAAGCCAGCTCGGACATTATCATCAATCTTTAAAAAGTTTGCACCATGCAAATGTTTAATTGCAGCTAAGTTTCCCATCACTGTACCGTGCTTAAAGTTTTCTGTAAATGTCAAACAGTTTCATGTCTTTCATGAAATCCACAAGAAATTTCATCACAAGCCCCTTTTTGATTGAACGGCCCACTAAAAAGCAGAGCTAAAAAGCCCATGTACGAATCTTGTACTGTACAAGCACAGGATCAAGCAAAAGAGTATACAAATATGTTGCCACTAGGGATATGCGATGGTTTGGGGAAATTTTTCCACAAGTATTCACTTAATAAAACAAAATTACATGTGGTCGCATTCAGAGATCTGTGGCGTTTCATTTCCTGTTGTTATGTTTGTGCCATGTGAACCGCAAAACGCTACATGGCCAAACAAGACTAACATACTCATTGAGCTGGAAGTGTATCTGAGCACCACCAGAGCGTTCGTCAACCAGCTCACTGCCTGAAATCCCAGATGAACCACAGAACTCTAAGCAAACAGCCAGCCATCGAGTAAGCCAACTCCACTTATGCTGACAGCAATGGCAACCTGGGCAGCATTTAGCACTAATGAACCTGACAGAGGAGGAGAGATGGGGAGAAACATGGAAAGAGGACTGACAAAGAAAGAAAGCAAAGACATGTGCTTCTAAAGCTGACAACTTCTTTTTATAATCTTTCCACTCCAGCGCTGTGTGGTGGTATATAACATTCTATACTCTACATGCTATACAACTACAGATGACATCACAGAAGATCTTATTAAAGATTCAAGAATATTTGTTTTAGCCTCTGTCATTAATTCATTGCAAACCAGTCTTTAAGCTTGACTCTGATGGAAAGCAAATCTTGGGGCATGCCCTGTTTTGCATTTTGAAGTAGATACTGTACAATTCACATATTGCCACACAGACTCCAAAATCACTCACTCACTCACTCATCGGCCATACCGCTTTATTCCGTATTCAGGGTTGTGGGGGGCCTGGAGCCTATCCCAGAAGACTTAGGGCGTGAGGTGTGTACACCCTGGACAGGGTGCCAATCCATCGCGGGGGGAATCGAACCTGTACCCTGGAGGTGCAAGGCTCAATGCTGACTCCGAGATAATTTTTTTAAAATTATTGTTATAGTCATACAGTAGATCACATGGCAGTGACCAGAATTGGCTGGTTTACAGTTTGATTGGCCATGGTTTTACATTATCAAAATCATGTGTATTGAAACCCATTCATTAAACGCTCTTACAGAAATCTCAAAACGCAGTGAGCGAAAATTAGTCGAACCCTGGTTCTCGCAGCCACTCAACCCGCGCACTTACTGTCAAGTTACGCTTTGAGACTATGGACGCATTTGAAGCGGTAAAGCATTTCTTCATTTCTTTATACTTCTACAGGCGGTACACCCTGAACTATTTAAACATTTCATTTCTGAGTTTTATTAGAAATATTAATTATAGCAAATGACTTAACAGATTCATGCTGCTCGAATACAAGAGTTTAATTGTTAAATGTTAAACTCTTGTATTTAAAGTTATTCTATATTGTATATATATCATTAAATACTGCTCTTGAATTTTAAGGAAGGGAACTAATGATATTAGAACTAAGGAACGTGCTGCATTTAATTAATCATGAAACTTGTTTCAAATTGCAACAAAATCAGGGAAAAATGTCAAATCAAATTGGGGTATTTACAGTATAAGATCAATGAATTGGCACTTACAGTAGGTATCATCATAATATTGTCTCGGGTGGTAACTGGTGATTCCCATCCCTATTTTGAAGTGTGATGGCTTGAAGAAGGTTGATCTTTAAATGTCTATAATGTCGTATCTGGGAGTATCCACTAATTCAGCCTTATGGCGCCAAACCTTAAGTGTTTTGAGTGGATGGCTTGGAACAACAATACCATTATCACCAAGGTTGTGTTTGTTGGGAGACAGGGCGCTGATGCCACATACTACAAAGGGAGAGTTTGCAGTGATCATGGTGATGGTTAGAATCATATTGTGACACTGGAAAACTCCCCAAACCCCAGAGTTTAAAGAATGGCTCAACATAATGGCTAAGACCGCTGCGTACGAACATCTGCTGAACAAACCACATAATAAGAACAGTACAGGGGACTTTTTTGGATCTTTGTTACGCTGTCTTTTCACGACACAATAATTCAGAAGTTTCACTTTCTCTGTCCTTAGTCTTTCTAATTTGTCTATCTTCATTTACCACAGCCACTGTGTATATTCTGACCCAACATACACCAAACGAATACAATAAAAACTTTAATTATAAAAAAAAAAGGTCTCTAATGTCACATTTGCTAACAGGATCTGGAAAAGGTATGTGCTTGGTGGTTTTCAGTGCGAGTCTGATGGCATCTTTCTGTGAATGTCTTGGCCATGGCCATGTTGGGTACCAGACAGTGCAATTACTGTAAAAAAGCTTGCGAAACTCCATTTGTGTTAACAATCCTACAGCTAAACATCTCCAAACATTGTAAGCTTACAAACATTCCCAGATCTCACAGAAAGGCAGAAAAGAAACTAACCATTTGACTTAATTAAGTGTATCTAAACTGTGACTTAACAAAAATGTCTAAACGCCTAAAAGAATGAGATTTGGGTTGTGTGCTTATCTTACGGCTTCAGTTCATTTGAAGGGTGCTTTCACACTAGTTTAATCGCTTTGTATCGTGCCTGGGTACAACTGATCCCTGTTCCCGCCCTGGCCAACTTTCACATTAGTAACACAATCCAAGATATAAATCCACCAAGAAGAAGAGTACAATGAAGTTGACCTTCACGCTGTGCCTACTATTACTGATATTTTGAAAAAAAAAAATGTCAAGAGCAAGTCTCTTGAATTCCTTCATCTTAATCAGCTACGGTCGTCCAGGGCAGAGGATGAGATTGACATGTTCCATATGCATAAGCATACTTCGGAGCAGACGGCTGGCTTTTATGATGTCACATTCTAAAGAGAGGTTCACTTACATGTTTCTGATACGGGAAGCTTTCAGATTTTATTTGGTCTGTGCTGAGAACAGCGTACCGTATCTTTTTCAAGTGGCCCAGATTAATGTATGCTGATCTGTACAGACTTTGGGGTCAAGTGTACTCCAATCAGTGTTCCCAATGTGAAAGCTCTCATAAACCACGATATGGTGAAGCGCATGTTCCTTCCTTTAGAGTTCTTACGGCAAAAACTTGTATTGCGAGACAGATTTTCCCATAAGAAATAATGTAAATGCAGATAATCCGTTCCAGCCACCCAAAACATTACCAATATTACTAATTTCCAACACTATAATAATTTCTTACATGGAAAAACAAACAAAACTTAAAATAGACTTTAAAGCTCACTTAACCTTAATTTATGATTCCTATTGGCATATGGAAACAGTACCCTGAACGGCTACCAGATGTATGCACAACGTTCAGTTCAGTTTGTTTATACATACAGTATGTCGAAAATGCTTCGTGTGTCGATCCAAATTTCTTGCAAAATTTTTATCCTTAAACCTAAAATTTTTAATGGAGGGCATTTGTAGTATGCAGTCAGGCTGTATATACCTAAAGTCCCCTTTATTCATCTTTACAACCTATGAGACAACACTAAATAGAATGCACCAAGCTGAACTTCCATGCATGCTTTACACCCTGCTGCACTCCATTTACCCAATTCTCTATCAACGCCATTCTTTAATTCTGACCTGGAACACACAATACCTATTGCAAAAGTCATGCTTACAGTAAATTAAATATACCACTTGTGTCTATTAAAAAAAAATATATATATATATATACTGCTCAAAAAAATAAAGGGAACACTTCAACAACACAATATAACTCCAAGTCGATCACTGCCCACTTAGGAAGCAACACTTTCACATGCTGTTGTGCAAATGGAATAGACAACAGGTGGAAATTATAGGCAATTAGCAAAGGCACCCCCAATAAAGGAGTGGTTCTGCAGGTGATGACCACAGACCACTTCTCAGTTCCTATGCTTTGCTGGCGGTGCTTTCACTCTAGTGGGACAGGGAAATGACCCAGGGTCTACAGGGTACAGGGTAGTGAGCTAATCCAGGATGGCACATCAATGCGAGCTGTGGCAAGAAGGTTTGCTGTGTCTGTCAGTGTAGTGTCCAGAGCATGGAAGCGCTACCAGGAGACAGGCCAGTACATCAGGAGACGTGGAGGAGGCGGGAGGAGGGCAACAACCCAGGAGCAGGACCGCTACCTCTGCCTTTGTGCAAGGAGGAACAGGAGGAGCACTGCCAGAGCCCTGCAAAATGACCTCCAGCAGGCCACAAATGTGTATGTGTCTGCTCAAACGGTCAGAAACAGACTCCATGAGGGTGGTATGAGGACCCGACGTCCACAGGTTGGGGTTGTGCTTACAGCCCAACACCGTGCAGGACGTTTGCCATTTGCCAGAAAACACCAAGATTGGCAAATTCGCCACTGGCACCCTGTGCTCTTCATAGATGAAAGCAGGTTCACAGTGAGCACATGTTACAGACTTGACAGAGTCTGGAGACGCCCTGGAGAACTTTCTGCTGCCTGCAACATCCTCCAGCATGACCGGTGTGGCAGTGGGTCAGTAATGGTGTGGGGTGGGATTTCTTTAGAGGGCCACACAGCCCTCCATGTGCTCGCCAGAGGTAGCCTGACTTCCATTAGGTACCGAGTTGAGAGCCTCAGACCCCTTGTGAGACCATATGCCGGTGCGGTTGCCCTTGGGTTCCTCCGAATGCAAGGCAATGCTAGACCTCATGTGGCTGGAGTGTGTCAGCAGTTCCTGCAAGATGAAGGCATTGATGCTATGGACTGGCTCGTCCTTTCCCCAGACCTGAATCCAATTGAGCACATCTGGGACATCATGTTTCGCTCCATCCACCAACGCCACGTGGCACCACAGACTGTCCAGGAGTTGGCGGATGCTTTAGTCCAGGTCTAGGAGGAGATCCCTCAAGAGACCATCTGCCACCTCATCAGGAGCATGCCCAGGCGTTGTAAGGACATTACATCAAAGTTGCATCAGCCTGTAGTGTGTTTTTCCACTTCACTTTTTTCATGTGATTTTGTTGTCAGCACATTCAACTATGAAAACAACAAATTATTTAATTAGTTTTTATTTAATTTTTCATTCTTTCAGATCTAGCAGGCATTATTTTAGTGTTCCCCTTATTTTTTTGAGCAGAGTATATATATAATGCAGTGAAAATACTTGTGAGAAAGGCTAACAGTTCTCGGAGCTCTCTGCAGACATTCACAGAACAGATAATGAGACACATGTTCGAGTATGTGTTTAGCATGTAAGCCTCAGACAACTGATATACGAGTGCACATTCTTTCTTCAGGAGGTCGTGCTGAAGGACTCTCCACATGTTCTGCGTTTAATACACAAGGTAAATGCATAACATGCTCATCCCAGCTTAATAAATCAACTTAACTGGCAGTGAGACACCATGGAGCATTTCACAAGCAGTGAATCACAAAGATAAGACACAAACTAAAAAAACATCGTTTCATGGCTTTGCTGCATTTCTGTATGTGTGCACAGTATTCAACATAATTACTGTAAATAATAATAATAAATATACAGTATATTATATATATACAGTACATATAGTATATATACTTTATGCGTATATATATTCCAAAGGGACAACTGATGAAACAGTTTTTATGTTTGTCTGTTTAAGAGTCTCCGTGTGCGTGTGTGTTTCGGGGACTGATGCAACACAGGCAGATCCACACCCCTGTTATCAGTACTACACAGACGTATACACACACACATGCCCCTACTGCGCCCTGCTGCTTTCCAGGACCCTGGGGTCAACACCAGGCCATTTCACGCACACACACACACACGTGTACGCAACATGGGCCCCCAGTTATGCTGACAGCACCTGGTTTCATGTAACAGTTATGGAGAGACTGACACAGTGTGTTCCGGAGTCCCATGACCCCCCTACCAGGAAGCAAAAGAGGGCAAACAGGATGGACAGTGATCAGAGTGGAAACACAAACACACACACACACACACAGCTTTAGATTACTATACTCCCATTTACACTCTGTTATTCTCTGTGTATTATATCTGAATTGTAGATCAGATGTGAAGCACATGGATTAACACTTGCTTTATCTTCTCAATCTTCAATGCACCATTCCTTTTAAACTCTAGAGGCTGTTGTAAATGTAATCCCAACCGTTGAAATCCATAAACCAGTCCATCTGGCACCCACAATCATACAATGAGAGACCACATTTTCCCCCTCACATTTTTCAGATCCATTCTTCATCTTGATTCTTGTACCTACATGAGTTTATGCAAACCCCCTGATTGCCTGATTGTATAATTGCATCAACTATGGTGTACATGTGTTTCTGTTAAAACAACCAGTTAGTGTATATGGTTAGTCTATACTGGTTCCACTGGTGCCTCATTGTTCAACCTCAAAAATGAATCTCGATAAGAAAAAGTCGCCTGATAAACTGTAAATCATAATGAATCCTGTGTCATCATTTTCTTGATACATGATGGGCGGCGCGGTGGCTTAGTGGTTAGCACGGCTGCCTTGCACCTCCAGGGTGAGGGGTCAATGCCTGCCTCGGGTCTGCATGCATGTTCTCTTCATGCTTGGTGGTTTTCTCAAACAGTCCAAAGACATTCAGCTAGTTTGCATATTCATATTGCCCGGAGTGTGTCTACTGTATGTCCAGGGTGTACTCTGCTCCGTGCCCTAAGTCTCCTGGGATAGGCTCCAGGCCCCCCTGCAACGCTTTATACTAGAGGGTTCCAGGAATGACACGTACAGTATAATGCTACACGCCCCATGTTCCCAAGCTCTAAAGAATCCTAGCCATATTCACAACAAATCAACTTACACAAATGCATGTACAAGGCCTGACACTGTGTGAGATTGTGTTACACTTCCAAAAACTTTCCAAAGCTACATAACTGCCTCGAAACAGCATGTTGAATCAATTATCCTGAATTCTCAACACACACACACACACACACACACACACACACACACACACACACACACACACACACACACACACACAATCCAGCTGAGACAGAGCAGCTGGCTATATGCACCGAGAATCAAACTTTTTTTTTTTTTCCCAGAAATGTAGCAATGTACTGAATTCGAAACCAAACATACAGAGAAGATCTGCATGTTACAGAACCTTTTCTCCAGGCTAGGCTGAAAATAGCAGACAGTTTGAGCATACAGGGTTGTGAACACAGCAGATGGAGTTTTTTTTTGTCCATGCTCACAGGTGGGCTGTGTACTGTATCAGACAACATAAGCAACCATGATTTGAATAAAAGCAAAGTGCGACTGCAAGAGTGATGTCAAAGACGTGATTAAGTGAGTGAGTTATACATCTCAATATGCATGATTTCTCTCTCTCTCTCTCTCTCTCTCTCTCGGCTAAGCCTGTGAATGAGTGAGTGAGTGTGTGAGTGAGTGAGTGGGCAGTGAAGACTCCCTTGGTGTGAATAAAGCCTACGCTGTTTGACCTACGTGGTTACATCACGGGCCAAGTTGGAGAAGCTTGACAAGTGTTCGCGATGGCTCATTCTCAGGCAGGTGGTGATGAACGATGATGATGATGATGATGATGATGATGATGATGATGCTGAACGACACTTAATTAAAGTGTCGGTGGAAGAGAAGATATTTTCTAACTTGTAAACAAAGACCAAGGGTACTGTAGAAGGGAAGGGACGAATTGCTCAATAATAATAATAATAATAATAATTCAGCTGAGTGTGCATCTACTCTATAACTCCAGCTGCACACAGTTGGCTGCTGTTATTCAATTTTTTTTTTCGATCGGAGCCGGGCCTGGCTAATGTTAAGCAGGAGTGAGATGATCGATCTGGGGGTTAATGGAGGGGAGGACATCATCACCAGTGCTCACTGTCAACGAGGCGGTGAGAGATAACGAGGGAGACGCATGCCTGCTTTCTCACACACATTCTGCCCCTTGAACTGTGTCCTTCCAACCCCCCTGCTGTCCATCCTCCTACATGCACACCAGTCACAAACAGAGACCGTCCTCAGGCGCTGCCCCACAAACGCCCCACTGAGCGGCACATCTGGACACAACACAGCTGCCTTTCAGTCCTGGAGCTGGAGAGCAACAATAGGAAGTGAGTCTTTAACAGCATTTAAATGGAGTGTAAAGAGCTCCATCAAGAATGCTGTGTACTGTTTGTACAACGACTTTCTTTTTTTTTTTTTATTAACAATGTCTAACAAATCAGAATATGAAACATTATACTGTACCTATTCTACAAATGGCGATTTAAAGATGCAAGATTAAAGAATAATTTAATAAACACAAGGTCTGTTCAGCACTTCATCATATGCTGTATTTGGAGGCACTTAAACCAGACTGGTCATTATGCAATATGAAATATAAAACATACAGCAAATGCCATTCCGGCTAAAGCCTTATTAGCAAAAGAGATCTTCATCTCATTAATACGCTTTGAAGAGACGGATACAAATCCAGCTGCAAACCATAAAAGTAATGTAGTGCTGTCATACCAAGAGAGTCAATGTTCTAAAGAGAATTAAAAACAAAAACAAAGCCTGATCAGCAGGCTTGCGTCTCAATATCTCACAGCAAGTACTGAGATGGGAAACACATGGCAAGAGGAGGGAACAAAAAAAAAAAAAAATTCAAAGAAGATATGAACAACAACAGCCAGACAGCCAGACACACAGACAGACAGACAGACAGACAGACAGATGGACAGACAGACAAACAGACAGTTGGACAGACAGGCAGACAGAGCCACATGTGTAATGCGTGAGAAATGTTTTCAGGCTCTGTGTATGCTTGGCATGATGAATCGAAACTGGTTTACAGGTGCTCTGTTTTCCCGGCACAGTACGCTCCAGATTGGTGTTATAACATTATGGTTCGTATGTCGTTCCAGGTTAACTAGTCAGTGCATGATGGTATGGTCATAATACAGATTAAAATGCATTTCCTCCTGTCACCATTCATTATGTAAAGTTCCCTTTACTGAGCAAATCACTCTTTATGCACTAGTTTCTTGAGGCAGACTGTCCGGACGCCTTTGGCTGTGGAATTCGCTACTGTAGTAAACACAATGTCCGGACACATGATTACATTTATTTATTTTGCCTCTACTACATTTTTTGGTTGTAAGCACTCTTTCTTTTCACTTCTAATGACACGCCATGATAAATGATAAATACCGAGAACAGAAGAGATTTTATGGGAAAGTTCTTTTCGAAAATCTCTTTCTAAGAAAGAGCGGCGACTAGAACATTCAGCCTTTTTGTTTCATTTTCTTGTCAAACAAAGACATTTTGTACAAAGATTACATAATATTTTTATCTTTCACTTTTTTCTGTTATTAGATTATAATACTGTAAAAATAATTATAAAAATGTTATACCACTACTGGAAACATACAGTAATTAACATCATGATTAAGGTATTCCTCTTCAGCCTTGACCTGGAAGCGACTGCTTGCAGCATAAAGCAAGAAAGATGAAATGAGAACCAGGTTTCAAGGAACAATGAACTGAACAGCAAGGTGCTATACAAAATATGTAAAGTGTGTTAGCTTGCTAAACCCAATTATGTACACAGTATATAGACCAGTTTTCAGATGGGAAAAAAATAAATCAATAACGTCTACATTATTGGATTTTACATGAAAATAGAAAGGAGCGAGTGTGACGAAGTTACCGAAAGAACTCCTATTCCCCAGCATGCTCAGTAAAACCTAACAGCTGTTTTACTTAGAATACTGCACACATCTGTATCGAACACTACCGCTTATGTTCAAGCAAACACCAAATATTCCACACCAAATATCGACCGTTTAGTTCTTTTTATAGAAATTTCTTTTAATGTAAAAATGTTTTCAAAAGCATCATTGCATGTGGCTTTTGTTTGGATGTTCCCATGACTTTTGCACAGTACTGTAAATAAAACAGCTGTTTTCTCCAGCATGCTGGAGAATACGAGTTCTTTTGGTAACTTCGACACACCAAGGAGTCGACATTATTGATTTTTTTGTTTCCCATCTGAAAACTGGTCTGTCATGTGATATGTCGCTTTCCTTACAGGCATGCAAATATTCTTCTGTAATGTTATTTATCCATTAATTGTAGTGTATCTTTGTAGGGAATGGTCTTGACATAATAAACTTATATCACAAAATTTGCACTACAGATAATATGGCGCCTAAGACTTTTGCACAGTACTGTAGATCTTGTTAAGTTATTCCTAAGCGCAGTTTAAATGAAGCTAACCCAAAGGAAAACCCAAGATTTTCCTGCTCTGCACACTGACCGTGAGGTTTGTCACCGGGAACACGAGTGCAACGTGACAGATTTCACAAATGCATCAAAAATGCATTCCAAAGTTCAGCCGAGTCCAACTCTTGCTTGTGCAGTCCCACTGCACTAAATCAAGTTGCTATCTTTCAAAATTATGATGCATCTTGAATTTGAATAGTCTCCATAATTACTCCAAAATTTGAATAGTCTTGTGATAATATCATACGGAGAAGTGACTGGTGATTCTCATCCCCTACACTGTATTCGCGTTCCAGGTAACAAACTTCATGGTCAGTGTGCAGAACAGAATTTAGACCTAATGCATGAAAATGTACTTTAATGCACATCAATTTTAATTTAAGACAGACTTTAAAATAAAATGTTAAATAAAATTACTCGATTTTTTCAATAGTTCAGACCTTAAAAAGAATCCATCTAGCAACTACAGTACAGTACTTATGTTTCGCCTCTCAGTGATAAGTAGCTTGAGATGCTTCAGTAATGTTCAGCAGTAAGAGACTGAGATAAATTAACAGTTATCATTACATAAATCATGTTATTTGTGGCTAAAAGAAGATGAAGACGTGGTGCGCAGCCAATTTACAAACGCTTTGGCCAAAACAAGATTAAATGCCAATTCTGTACAGTATGATAGCAAATAAAAAAGCATGTTAACAGCAAATAAGCAACAACATAGGCCATGTGATTGCCGCAAGAAATGCAGCTGGTCTTCCTGCTAGTTTTGCTATGCAGCCAGTGATTAGCAACCAAACCAACAATTCCCTGGAATGATACAGTAGCTACAGTATGTTCCAACTAGGAACCGTGGAGGCCAATGGCGATTACCATTGTAATTATTTTCATTTTACATCGGTGGTAGGATCTCCGGTCAACATTCACACACGCATTCACACACTACGGGCAATTTGAGCATGACAATTTGCCTAATCTGCACGTCTTTGGAATGTGGGAGGAAACCGGATTACCCGGAGGAAACCAACCAAGCACGAGGAGAACATGCAAACTCAGACCCTGAGACGGGAATTGACCAGGACCCTGGAGGTGTAAGGCAACAGGTGTAACAGCTGCCTACTACTGTTATAACAGTGTGTATATAAAACTATTCAAACTAAGACTCTATTCAAATTAAGTACGTTTAGAAGGAAGGTTTTATCCTCTTCCTTGTCAGGATTATCTCAGAGAACATTAGCTACCAAAGACCACATGGTGTACACCAGCATTTATTATCAGCTTATTAAACGGGGTTGTAAATGTAACTTGTGTTACACACACATATAAACGTTCTTTCTAAGCATAACATTATAACAGAATGCCAAGTCCAGACACAACACAGGTTCATTGACCCAACCATGTTCAGAGCAACACAAGCACACGTCTTTGTTTACACAGGTGTGTGGAGACGACGTGTGCAGAATAAGGACCCTTTACCGTCTCAAGCTTTAAGAGAATTCAGCAAGTCTACTTGAAACCAACAAAGTTGGACTCTAGATATTGAGAATATTCTATAAAAAATCTCAGCACAAATGGTGTCCTGATGTCGAACTTGTCTCAGAGGACTTGCTCCTAACACCTCCTCAGTTCTTCATGGTGTTGACCAGATGTGTGCTTACGAGTGAGACGGGGCAAGTGTGGGTGTGAGAGCATGAAAATGACTTGCAAAGCCAAGAATCTGAAGGCCCACACTTGGAAACTTAATGAGACACGAAAGGAAAATGAATATGATATGTAGAAGGCAGACTAAGATTAATGATAAAATTATGTATTTTGGTGAATATTTCCCTTTTTCTCCCCCGGTTTGGTCACTTGCCAACTCCCCCATCATTGCATATTGCAGCTTCCCACCAGCAAGGGTGAAGTCTAACACATGCTTCCTCTGAAAAACATGAAGTCACTGTCCGGAAGTGTCCAGTGGAGTGATCAAGATTCAGACCGATGTCCAATGAAAGTGTGAACACCCACCCACATGCCTTTTATGACCATATTTTTGAGAATAAACCTGTGTAGACCGCAATCATGTGCCAAGCACCTAAAAAAAGAGTAATGAAAATCTTAAGAAAGCACTGCAAATCTGATTTATGGTTAGCAACACAAACAGGACACCAGCATGAAAATATACATCATCACTGATTTTCTCTACATTCATAAGCTTTATCTATTATACGGGATTTTGGGAAAGTTCCTCCAGCTTCATGCATCCATAAACTTGGACAAGACAGACACTAGTAAAAGGTGACACAGTGAATTAGTTGTTAGCAATACCTCCTTGATCTGCCATGGTTGGGGTGGTAAATCTCTTCTCTGCTCTGTGTTAGTAGAGTTTTCATGTTCTCCCTATGCTTGGTGTGGGTATGGGTGTATTTATAGTGCATTTATAATGCAATAGTTCCCACACTCATCCATCAATCCACCCATCTAGGAACCTCTGTAGTCCAACTAGGGACCGTGGAGGCCAATGGAGACCATTGTATTTATTCCCATTTTGTACGACCTTGGTCGACCTCCGGTCAACATTCACATATTACAGGCAATTTAGGAACACCAATTATCTGCATGTCTTTCGACTGCAGAAATCGAACTCAGGACATGGAGGTGTAATGCGGCAGGTTGCCTTCTTGCATTCCATTTCCCCTTAATCACATCAGTGTCATGAGTGCATGACAGGTTGTCAGACGCAGGAATCCGTAGCAGGAATTTGTAACTGCTGCTCCATCCCAAGCTGACTCCCTTAGACAATAATGAGACCTTTTATTTTAGTAGAATGTACAGCTGATTGCCTACTTGCTGATTCTCATACAAGCGCAATAGATTCTCAGAGACTACAGCTGTGTGTTTGGGGTTGTGGAGAAAAAAAAAGGCGTTCATCCTTGGAGATAAGATAAAAACTGACCCGGGTCAGCCGTTTCCTTTCGGATTTCTGGTGCACATGACTCCGTCTTCCACTGTAATGACTTTAGATAGTACAGTACAACTATCAGAAGCAATCTGCGCATAGAACTACAAACTTTTCTTTGATGCATCAACTGCAATACTCTTTTTCAGCACAGAACAAAAAGACAGAAAGATCAGAGACAGGACGAACCAGGTAGTGCGCAAAAATGACAGCTGGACCAGCTGGGGAAAGAAAAAAAAGAAATCAAGCCTCAACAAAGAAAGAACTGTTGCCAGTGGAAAGAGACGCCACCACAACAATCTAAACATCCAGTCCACATCATAGACCCGAATCCTGCAATGAATCAAGGAGACATTAATAGTCCCCATCTTCTTTCTTTATTTCTTCCATACTTTAAAGCGCAATCTGTCTTTGGCTTGTTTTTCGGTTTATTTCTTCCTCACAGGTTGCTAACAAGTCTGCATCCTCACATCTAAACACGACTCTGCCTCTCATCTTTCATAACATGAGTACGTCCATATACTGTACTGTAGGCTGAAATTAGATCCAAGTACTTAAGTATTTACAATAGACTACAATCATGACCTGGACAAGGACATTTATGATAATTTTCTGTCAAAACAACCGGATGTTTATTGGTACCCTATTCAATCAGCCTCTTCTGCCTGCTTGAGCTCACAGATGCCCATGATGTTAACGTCACCAAGATTGATGTGATTTCACCCCTGAGAAAGCATGGCCAACCTGCTCTCTAGAATTAAGCATGCAATCTCCGTCACGCCATTCTTTAACCCATTTTTAAGATGTACTAATGAACAATATTTGTTGTAAAGCCCATGAGAAAACTTGTCTGGGCAGTTACACTTTCAGTGCTATAAACACGCCTTCTTTCATCAGGTCCTTACATTTTGTTCCTTTTCAAAACAAAACGAGAAAAAAAATGCAGTTTGACATGTTACTGATAACCAGAAAGTTCAAATTCCCCTGTGTTGAAGATTCTCGTCTCCTTGGGTTGAAAAACTTACTGATTAGCACAAACCCGTGACATCCGAGAATGGTGAAAAATATCCTATATTATCATCATCGTCTATACCGCTATATATACCGTTATCCTGTATTCAGGGTAGCGGGGGGCCTGGAGCCTATCCCAGGAGACTTGGGGCACAAGGCGGGATACACCCTGGACAGGGTGCCAATCCATCGCAGGGCACACACACATACACACACTCATTGACACACTCTACGGGCAACGTAGGAATGCCAGTTCGCCTAATCTGCATGTCTTTGCACTGTGGGAGGAAACCAGACGAAACCAGCCAGGCACGGGGAGAACATGCAAAAAATTCTATATTAATGGTTATATATTTTATATTTAAAAACATTTTCTTCATCTGCTTATGATGAGGCTTGGATTATGTGGAAGATCTCATTTACCTATTAATCATGGTACATCAGTTATCTTGCTGGAATTACTGTTAGAGCTTATAATCCACAATATGTAAGTAATAATTTTTTTCTAAGGATTTTATGTGATAAACTATTATCGGATTATTGTGGAAATAATAATTATGTGGAAAATAATTATGCTGAGCAAAATAATAATAATGCTGAGCCTGCCTCCACCTGCAGCTCCCCCACGCTACGGAAGCCTAAATAATTCTATCCATTACTGTGTTGTTCCCTCCGAATTACAGTGCAGCATGCCTAGTAACATACCTACTATAAGAAATAAGCCTGCAAATATTACAAGTGTAATAAGAGAACAAGTACAGCAAGTACAGTACAGCTGGTGTCATTTCATCAATCATGCCTGCGTTTGCTTCACTTTACCTTAATAACACTGGAAATGCAGTCAAGCCTCCAGTCTAATGAGATGAAGTCTACAGTATGTTGTTCAGTGATTATGAAAGCGTTCCACTTTAACATATGCTTGTTAATGGCTAAACATGGTGTTGGTGCTCAAAGACGTCTCCCCTACTGTAGGTGAAAATGTGAACTTTTTAGATAGGATCATGTAACATTTTTCATAATATTTAATGCTTAAAGATGACAATGATAAAGATATCTCTTTATCTATGCTTAATTTTTTGTTAATATTCATACAAATTTATTTATTTATTTATTATCCGATAAAAAAAGAAACACATTTGCTAAGTACAATTTTATGTGCTTTTTATGTGATGTCTGATCATTCAAATCTTTCGATGATCTTAACTGTTATTCAGATGAAACTTGGTCAAAGTGTATTATTCTAAGATGCAAAACTGCTATTATTAAAAGTTATTGCAACACAAATTTGACATGGGCACACGACACTATTTGTTTTATTTAATCTTTTGCAGCTCATATGCTTCTAGAAGCTTACACCAGTTTTAATATTAATTATAACAAAATATGACTTATACTTATAACAAAATATGAATAATTTGCATTTTAAATGATTATTGTTTGAAGTGAGACAGTATAACACTGAAAATGGCCATTTTTGGGCTTTAGGGAAGCAAGATTGGTTATTTCCACGTTGCATAAAAAAATAAAATATATATATATAAAAATATAAAAATATATATATTAAAAAATAAAATAAAATCAGCACCAATGCTGTGTTTTGGCTATAAGCTTGTCACTGACAAATTTGGCCCAATGCACCTCGTTCTGATGTGCCGGAGTGTCACATTGTATTTTGACATCTTCTTGACCAACACTGCTTACAAAGTATGAGAAAGTTTGGCGAAGTATCAGACTTGGATATGTGATGAGAGATGAGGAGGATCTGCCCATCTGGAACATAATATTTCATTTCGTTTCATCAAATATCACTTACTGATTAATTTATTGCTGATGTCTGATGCATCATTTTTAAAAATCTTACAGCCTAATATTATAAAAAATGACAAATATTATCAGTGATATTACAAATATTTTAATATATGTTTTTAATATTATAATTGTTTTTACAAATATTATACCTATTTCAATATTATAAATAAATAAATATTATTCCGATATTGTTATGTGTCTGTATTAAATACAACAAACAGGTTAAATAACATGAGCATAATGGACATAAGTGTAGAAAAGTATAATAAACACTTGAAATGTTAAATAATATCTAGTCAGAAAAATGTAAATATGGAGAGCAGACCGAAGGACATGTACAGTATTTATTCACTGGCTAGACGTGCTTCCTCACTGTAGGTCAGGCCTAGCTGATACAACTGATGTTTGTTCATGAAAAAGTTCATGAAGTGCCAACAGAATAACACCGGAATACTGACAGTCTCAGAGCAACACTCATAGCAGCTACGTGCATGTTTACTTAGATGTGTACTTTTTTGCTGTACTGTTACCTGTTGACAGATAGTTTAGTTTATCGTCTCTCATTTTTTTATTTTTTTTTTTATTTGATACATTCCTGCAGTTCTTCCTGATTGAAAATCTTAAAGCTTTTATATTTCTCATATTATAATAATTAACCGCTAGGTGACTTAACCTTAAACGTGTAATGCTGGATATAAGTGCGTGTCTCTCCGGCCAAAGCATGATCTCGATGTCCTGTACTCAGTGCTGATGTAATGGATCAGCCTGCCTCCACCTGCAGCTCCCCCACGCTACGGAAGCCTAAATAATCAGAGATAAGCTAATGTGAGGAAAGCACCTGCTGCCTGGAACAGTGTGCGTGTGTGTGGGGGTATTGTTTGACGTGTCATTTGACGTGTCATGTGACAAGCCAAAATAATGGCCTGAGCTGTTCTGTGTGGTGGGAACGCGACACTCAACACTCAAACAGAGAATCGGGGGGCGACGCGGCACCGGGCCAAGCTGACTTCACCCAGTTAAAGGAGAGAAGACTGAGAAACCGGCCAGGGTTAGAACAGAACGAGGGCTGTTTAGAATACGCCTCGTCAAACACACCGGGCTTGAGGTCAACTTCAGTTCATGGTATGCAGGCAATTCACAGGATGTAAAATAATGTTTACTGTTTATATTTCATAAAGTTTTAAGGTTTAATAAATAAGGACATACATAGTACTCTTCCTGACCAGGGGCTTGTACTTCATATTAATTTAAGTGGGCAAGGAACACCTATTCAACATGAGATGGACATTTGATGGACATTGCAAATAGACCGTCTGCAAACTAATTAGTTTATCTTTAAGTTCTTTGAAGAAAATTGCTGCAATAACCTTTAATGGTTTGCTTAGTTGAGTCACTACGTTTACAACTGTATTGTTCCAACCTTGACCAAGGCAAAGAAGTGATCATACGAGTACCAGTCAAACGTCTGGACACACCTTCTAATTCAAAGTTTTTCGAATGAGTAATTTGCAAAACCCCTCAAGCACCCTGAGGTAGAAGATGAAGATGTTAAGGTTCTCTTTGGGAGTGACAAGGATAGATAGGACCAAGAATAAGTTCATCAGAGGGACAACCCATGTCAGATGTTTTGGAGATAAAATCAGAGAGGCCAGACTGAGGTGGTTTGGACATGTTCAGAGAAGAGATGGTGAACATATTGGTTGAAGGACGCTGTGCTTGGAACTGCCAGACAGGAGGTCTAGAGGAAGACCAAAGAGGAGATTTATGGATGCAGTGAAAGAGGACTTGAAGTTAGTTGGTGTGAGAGAAGAGGATGCAGAGGAGAGGGTTAGATGGAGGTACAGTAGATGATTCACTGTGGCGACCCCTGAAAGGGAACAGCCGAAAGACAAAGAAGAAGATCAAGCACCAGCCTCAAAAATCACCAAGTAACAGCACCTCATATTAGAACTGTCATAAAGGCTTTACAGATCATATGAAGCAAACACATGTCAATATATAATATAACTATTCAAATGAGATTATTGCATATTTTGGAAGCTTTCATCATCGTTTTAAAGTGTAGAAATATTAGAAATAAAAATCAAGAAAGACCACTGAATTAGAAGGTGTGTCCGAACTTTTGCCTGGTACTGTATGACTGTATGATAGTATTTGTGCTGACGCTTGTGGCCGGCCAAGTGTTAACAGGTATCAGATGATATGAATGATATTTTATAACAATGGCACGCCTTAAAGGTTTACCTGTTATCTGATACCTACACTGACATGTGATCTGTAAAGAATACTACACTTTCAGGCTCTTCACACATTTGTTATATTAGATACCCAAAATCGAATGCATTTGAAGACATCTGTCTGCATAAAAAGGAATATTTCACTTATTTCCAAACTAATCAAGTTTTATGCTTGATGGTACATAATCATGAACTGTTATATTATATGATTTCAAACGTTTAAAGTATTTTTTGACTTTTAAGTATAGTTTTACTGAAGCTAGTGTGTTATTGGCAGTGAAGTGTGTGAGGTGCTGATATGAGTATAGCAGTGTTGATCATTGCTAATTAATGAGTTTAAGCTTAACTGAAGCTGTGTCTTTGATAAGAAGTATGAAGTCGTATATACAGTAGAGCAAATCATGAAATTATTTCTATTTGTTTCATTTGTTTGAAGATTTTTTGTTTGCAGCACCTTATTGTAGTTGCTAAGGCTACCCCTGGGTTTATGAGACGTTCTAAGTAGCAGGTACATTCATGAGACATTGTAAGTTTATAATCATTTGTTTAAAACGTGAATCATTAATAATCAATAATAATAATAATAATATATATGCAATACTGTTAATATGATCGGACTGCAAGCTTGATGCCATCGTCACTGCTGAAACATTCCTTTAATGGTCCTTTCCTTTAACAGAAAAAACACCAACGCTGCTCTGTTTGATGCAGGACAATGTATGACCTTACATTGCCCACCTCACCACTTGTACATTACATTACAGGAACTCACTTGGGAGTTATTTCAATATCCCAGTACAGTTCTGAGCTCACTCGAGGATATTTCCACATGTTTGAGCTATTAAAGGAGTTCCTGGGAGGCCAGATGTGAAGATGGCAGTCTGATTAAGAAAAACTTTTTACCTTAATGGTATCCAAGCACTAGTGAAACTCTGGGGTGTAGCAGGGGATTATATAGAAAAACAAAGGAAGTTTTCACTCTCATAACTGTGTTGTGTTATTCAATACAATAAAAAGTCCCAGTTTGATTTGAATGCCACCACTTGTACGTTTCTCTATTAGCAATTTAGAGAGAATGAGGTATAATAGTATAATAGGGCACATTTCATGATGTTGCACATATGTTTAATTGTCAGCATATGACTAAATAGGACAGTTTTCCAAACAATGAACATGCTTTCCAGTTCAGTAAACCTACTCACAAATCAACAGGAGAATAAACAGAGAAAGAATGCAGCAGAAAGGAAATAACACAGTGCAGTAAAAACAGAGCCACAGTGGAGTGGTGGTGTCGTATATCTATTCTCCTTTACTGACAGGCAAGCCAGTGATGAGGCCATAGGGAGTGTGCGCGCACACACACACACACGCACACGCACGCACACACACACACACGCACGCACACGCACGCACACGCACACGCACACGCACACACACGCACACACACGCACACACACGCACACGCACACACACGCACACACACACACACACACACACATAGGCACACACACCTAATCAGCTCTGCTACTGTTGTGTTGCTAGCTTTCATCCGACCCAGTGACACTCATGAACTAGTGTGCACTTTAGGGGCCTCAAATGCCAGTCCCTTTCTAAGACAGGAAGTGCTGGAATGCTCGGTAACCCTAGGACTCCAGCTGCCATGGCAACCATCAGATACATTGAGTTTTTCCTAACATTATGTCCAGCATCATGCAGCTCTTTTTAAAGCTTATCCTGCAGTAATACTTGGATGGACCAATGAATCCCGCTTGAGAGGGTAGGAATCCCCACTGCGGATGTCGTTTTTTCACTCAAAGTCTGTAAAAACCCTCAAATGTCTGTAAAAGGTGGAAGACGGCCAGTGCTCACAGGGTGAGACTGATGTTCTTCAAAGAGACAGAAAGACCCAGGGGGGGCGCTGGCTCTACTTCCACAAGATCTTCCTAATAACTTTGTCCAAACAGACAAGCGTCTATCATCAGAGCAATTCGCCATGGCCTAGATTTCCTCTGTTCCTCTGTTCCTTCCTTTCTTCATACTGAAAAGAGGCATCTATTTAAAATCTCAGTCTGAACCAAAGCAAATCAGTGTAGTGTAAAGACCTTACAATGTAACGTGAGTTCATGAGCACATCAGTCGTTTGTACGTGAAGGTAGCTGGTATAGGATTCCATAAAAAAGCATGTCTTTTTGATTTAAATGTATTGGCCATTAGTGGTAGTTTTCTTGTGGCTGGACTGGGACTTTTGCTGTGCTTTATGACTGTTTTACAACCACTGGTGCAATAGGAACCAGCCATGTCTGCAGTACACACTGTGAGACGACATGCATGTTGGCTTTATATAGTCAGATGAAAATACTTCGCCTTTTATGGCCCTCCCAAAGGTCCCCATGAATCAAGAGGCCCTTAACATTAGAACTTAAATTTTTACCCAAGTAAAATGCACATATTTTCCTGTCTATACAAGAATTTATGTTATGAACACTGGGAAATAAAGTGTACATCCTCTACCTAAATCTGCACATACTGGTATTACATATTTGACATCAATAGATTAGAACACTGGCATCAAATATTTTCCATTGAAATAATGACGGCCGTTAGGCCTTAAACAAAAAAGTCATATCACGAGAGAAGATATAAGCAACTCATTGCAATTTACAGCAAATATATTTCACATTGGAAATCATATACACTTAATGATAAAGGTCAAAGCGTCCTCCCTGCCTCTCCACAAATCCATGTGAAACATTCCAGGAGGCTGATTTGACTTTGCAGCTGTGTATAGTACTGAAGCAGTGACCCCTCCTAGACTTAGCCTAGAATCATCAAAATGAAGGCAGCACGGTGGCATAGTACTGTTGCCTTGCCCCTCCAGGGTCTGGGTTTGATTCTCGTCTCGGGGTCTGTCTGTATGGAGTTTTCATGTTCTTGGTGGGTTTTGTCAGTGTACTCCGGTTTCCTCCCATAATCCAAAAAGATGTACAGTCGTGGCCAAAAGTTTTGAGAATGATACAAATATTAGTGTTCACAAAGTTTGCTGCTAAACTGCTTTTAGATCTTTGTTTCAGTTGTTTCTGTGATGTACTGAAATATAATTACAAGCACTTCATACATTTCAAAGGCTTTTATCGACAATTACATGACATTTATGCAAAGAGTCAGTATTTGCAGTGTTGGCCCTTCTTTTTCAGGACCTCTGCAATTCGACTGGGCTGCTCTCAATCAACTTCTGGGCCAAATCCTGACTGATAGCAACCCATTCTTTCATAATCACTTCTTGGAGTTTGTCAGAATTAGTGGGGTTTTGTTTGACCCGTTTGGGGTTTTGTTTGACCACAAGTCAATGGGATTGTTCTCAATGGGATTAAGTCCTCAATGGGATTAAGATCTGGGGAGTTTCCAGGCCATGGACGCAAAATTTCAACGTTTTGGTCCCGGAGCCACTTAGTTATCACAAAAGGGTGTTTTGTTGGAGTTTCTTTTGGAGGGTGTTTTGGTACCATTCTTTAATCATGGCTGTGTTTTTGGGCAAAATTGTGAGTGAGCCCACTCCCTTGGATGAGAAGCAAGCACACACATGAATGGTCTCAGGATGCTTTATTGTTGGCATGACACAGGACTGATGGTAGCGCTCACCTTTTCTTCTCAGGACAAGCCTTTTTCCAGATGCCCCGAACAATCGGAAAGAGGCTTCATCCGAGAATATGACTTTGCCCCAGTCCTCAGCAGTCCATTCGCCATACTTTTTGCAGAAGATCAATCTGTCCCTGATGTTTTTTTTTGGAGAGATGTGGCTTTTTTGCTGCCCTTCTTGACACCAGGCCATCTTCCAAAAGTCTTGGCCTCACTGTGCGTGCAGATGCGCTCACACCTGCCTGCTGCCATTCCTGAGAAGCTCTGCACTGGTGGCACTCCGATCCTGCAGCTGAATCCTCTTTAGGAGACGTTCCTGGCGCTTGCTGGACTTTCTTGGACGCCCTGAAGCCTTTTTAACAAGAATTGAACCTCTTTCCTTGAAGTTCTTGATGATCCTATAAATTGTTGATTTAGGTGCAATCTTAGTAGCCACAATATCTTTGCCTGTGAAGTCATTTTTATGCAACGCAATGATGGCTGCACGCGTTTCTTTGCAGGTCACCATGGTTAACAATGAAAGAACAATGATTTCAAGCATCACCCTCCTTTTAACATGTCACGTCTGC
>JAAGKR010009002.1:0-28457 GCA_011419295.1 Clarias macrocephalus | reverse complement strand
TTGTGTGTGTGTGTGTGTGTGTGTGTGTGTGTGTGTGTGTGTGTGTGTGTGTGTGTGTGTGTCTGTGTGTGTGTGTGTGTGTGTATCTGTGTGTGTGTGTCGTGTGTGTGTGTGCGTGTGTGTGTATCTGTGTGTGTGTGTCGTGTGTGTGTGTGTGTGTGTGTGTGTGTGTGTGTGTGTGTGTGTGTGTGTGTGTGTGTGTGTGTGTGTGTGTGTGTGTGTGTGTGTGTGTGTGTTCAGGTCACTTGTTATTTTTACATGCATCACTATGTTCACTGAAGTCCAACATGCACCGTATTTACGTCTTAAACACAGCGTATTTGTTATAAAATAAAGCATGACCGCAAATACCACAATGTGTCCAGAGCATGGATGTTCATACCGTTTGAAAACACTGTAAAAAAAAACTAGTAGTAGCTTTTTACAAAATTAATCAAAGCCACAAGGAGTTTTGTATTATAAATTACAATAACACAAATCCTGACCCACCAGGAAAGCCACAGTATGCGTCTATCCCATGGGAATGTTTACATTATACAGGACTTTTCTATATCATCATCATAAATCATGTTATTTAGTTATTCAATACAATTCTTCTCCCTGGGGTCCTAATCTATTTACAATGGTAATGTCTTTTTGGAGGCTGCACCTTAAAATCTATACTAAATGCATTTTTAATTGGCAAAATACCATGTGCATGAACGTCTCGTCCCCAAACCACAACCTGTTCCAGTCTTTTTTTTTTTTTTTTTCGGCAGTTAGATCTGTCACAGTGAGTGATGAAGCTCAGACAGTTGATTTTGGAAGACTTTTATAACAACCGCACATCACTATGTTATTTTGTTAGCCACAGGATCAGAATCCTCCAAACAAAATTTCACACACTTAACCTGCTAGCATGGAGCCGGATTCACAGCTCGGATTTTGAGCTAGGCTTACACTTAAATGGAACATTATGGGCGGAAAAAGCCATAGATCAACATCTTTTTTTCCTTTTCGCCCGTTTCCATTAAAGCGAGTGAAAACCCGTAGGGCTGAAAAATTAAATAAATACACAAACTACATGATATATTCTGTCACTCAATATGTGTAACAGTAGCACATTTTTAATAACGCATAAATCACAAAGACCCCAGACACCGTGTCTCTGTGTGACTCAACCGAATCGCAAATGCAAAAATGGGAAAGAGAGAACGCAATGTGAAATGACTCGGTTACAAAGAGCAGCACATTTTTATTCGCCAAACACAAATCAAATAGAAAGTAAGTGAACATTATGTTCAGTACTAATCCAGATTGATGGTGTGATTGATTAATTGATTGATTGATTGATTGATTGATTGATTGATTGATTGATTGCCTGTTGTCAGCCTTGTAACTGATTAACACCAATACATATACATATACTTAAATGATGGGGGCGCTGGTGGCTTAGTGTGTTAAGTCCCAGAGTTGCTAATGGGAAGGTCGCCAGTTTGAGCCCCTGCTCTGCCAGCTTGCCACAGTTGGGCCCTTGAGCAAGGCCCTTAACCCCGTCTGCTTCAATGTTGTGGAATAAATACAATAGACACCACTGTCCTCCACGGCCCCTAGATGGACTACAGACATTCCTAGATGTATGTATGTATGTATGTATGTATGTATAGATATATATACAAGGGTGAGTCAAAAATTACTCGCCTTCTGACTGTACACTTTGTCCATCTTTGTCCATCATGAGCTTCCGTATCCCCTCGTTAAAAATGTTTTAGGCTGAGCTGCGAGCCACGAATGCCCTGCTGTCTTTACTTCTTCATCGGAAGTGAATTTTCGTCCTCGTAGGGCCGCTTTCAGGGGAGCGAACAGGTGAGAGGCTGATGGAACGAGATTAGATCGTAAGTGAGGTACTCACACCGCAGCTGCAAATGAAATGATATGACACACTCACACTTGCAGCGCCGTGACTGGGGAGACAGTAGGCTTGAATGGAAACGCTGATAAGATGGCCAACAGTGCTATCGTGCAGCCAGCGGAAGTTTCCAGTTAAACTCTGTGCTATTTAAAACATTTTAAAGAAGGTACTTTATGTACGTGTGTCGTCGTAAATTAATGCTTCATGTACATTTTTCTCGGATTATTCATCAATTACTTTTTTTATGTATTATTATTATTAATAATGAATAATTCCTGGTCCTCAAGTCCTATCCGATAAGTGATTAAAAAAAAAAAATATATATATATATATATATATATATATATATATATATATATATATATATATATATATATATATAAATTAATTAATAAATAAAAATAAGCACATCTCAATACAAAACTCATTATAGCAGACAGTAAAAAGTTACAAAGCAGATCATCACCAAGGTCAATGAGACCTGAGGAAGGAAACAGGAGAATATCTGCCTTTATAGTGTAATAAAATACTATTTTACAACAGAAGACATCCAGCCAAGTCTCCTTAAAATGAAATAGTGTTATCATATTACACAGGAACAATAAAACCAGGAAAACGTGTAATTTTACATGTCTGTTTTGTTCCAATAAAAAAAAAATAAAGTAAAATAAGAACCTGGCAACTTGATAATTATGATTTTTTTTAAGTAATTTTTTACTATAATATTTCCACACACACACACACACACACACACACACACACACACACACACACACACACACACACACACACACACAGGAGTCCTCCAAGACTTCAGTACAGTATGACACAAACATTTGAGTCATTTACGATCCTCAGAGTGGTCGACCCTGACTCATGAATCGTTTAATGTCTCCTTTCTTTTATTCACTCCAGTTCATTCATGAAGCTCGCTATCGCTGCACTTCAGCCTTATCACCTCGACTGCAGTTCATACGTGCTATCCAGCTTGTGCTGTTAATTATTCGTAAACGTTCCTGGCTCTATTCTCCGAAATGTGACACTGGAGCTATTAAAGTAATGAGAGTGTCAAGGTTCAGAGCGCAATCACATGTGATGTGCGTCTGCTGCAGGCCGGAGCACATGAGCGGCTCGCTCACACAACCTCCTCGTGCAGGGACGTGAACGTCATCCATCGACGGTGACTGATTACACCACCATGAGGTCGATGAGGGGAAACCCTGTTGTAATATGAACCCATAGTTATTTACCCCTGTTTAGGTCAGGGTGCCATTTGTGTGCCAGTGATATTACATTTTATAAATCTGTAGCATGATGTGATGTATGAAATCTACATCACTTTATACACCACATATTTTACTTCTCCTTTCTAGACCTAAATGCTTTCACCTTTATGAAATATACAGAATATGAATTCCACAATAAATTTTCTATAATGTAGGGGGCAGGGCTGGATCAAGGGTTAAGGCATTGGACTATCGTTCAAAAGGTCTCATGTTCAAATCCTAGGACCACCAAGTTGTCCCTGTTGGGCCCTTGAGCAAGGCCCTTAACTCTCAACTGCTCTGATGCATAATGAGATAAAAATGTCTTTCTGGATAAGGGTGTCTGCCAAATGCCTAAATGTTAATAATAGCGTGATATTAATTGACAAAGTCATGTTTTCAGAATTGTACAGAATAACAGAACTCAATTCTGAGAGTTAAATCTTCCTTTATTCCTCTATATAATCCCCTGCTACACTAATGCACTTATCACGTCTTTCACTAGTGCTTGGACACCATCGAGGTAAAAAAAAATGTTCTCAGTACACCAGAGCCATGATCGGACTTGCCGGTTTGATTTACATCTAAAACGCTGGCCTCCCAGGAACTCATGTAATGGCATAAAGTTGTGGAAATGTCTTAGAGTGAGGTCAGGACTGTGCAGTGGATGTGGCATAACACTCAGCCGAGCTCCCGTAACGTGCAAGTGGTGCTGGTGAATGATTGTGTGTTCAGTTCCTCCAGACAGATTTGTTTCTTTCGCAAGTCGATGATCAGACGCTCCACTCGCCAAATGTTCACAGGAATGGGTTAAAAGCTGATGTAATCCTAGAATTAACCACTTGTGGATCTGACTCTATACACCAAATGGCATCTTACCACGGGATTAAACATTATAGGAATCCTACAACCATAAAGTACAATATTAAAAGTTAAATAAACAATAAAAAAAAAAATAGAAAGACTTTTCCACCTGTTTTAAGATGCATGGTGTTGGTAAAATATAATCAAAAAAATAACATCTTAACGACCTTGTACCGCTCACATATACGCACTTTAATAACTCTCAGTAGCTGAAAGTGACTTTGAAACGGCTCCAACAAGTTGCATCCAAGTCCAAAGTTTATATAGTATTGTTTTATCAGGGTTATTGAATAGATGGGAAGATATGTGTTCCTCACTATACTGGGGGACTGCTAGTAGTTATCCCTGTTTTTTATTACTTAACGACCTGATTTCTGTCAATTAACGTGTAGCTATCTACAGTGCTATAAAGTGTACAGTGAAGTAAAGGTTTGGAACATTGAGAAATATTTAACTGAGGCACACCAACGTTATAATATCATATATTCATTATAGATCACTCACTCATTCATCGTCTATACCGCTTTATCCTGGGTACAGGGTCACGGGGAGGCTGGAGCTGATACGCGGAGACGTGGGTTATATGAGGCGGGGTACACCCTGGACGGGGTACTAATCCATCGCAGTATTCATTACAGATGTTCGTACTAATTTCATCTAAAAAAGTTAATCAAATAAATAAATAAATAAATAAAAACAAGACTTTACAGTAAAAGGCAATAAATTTGAAATACATTACTTAAAACATGCCGAAAAGAAGTTGCAGGTATATAGAGTAGGCAAAGTTACTATTGTATAAATGCTTGAACTGAAATTAAAAGAGCTCATTATTGGAGTGAGAGTAAGAGTATTAAAATTGAACCTGATAAAAAGATGCGTCAAGTGGTGTGTTTTAGAGCAAATAGTTACTAGGAGCAAGCAGGTCATGTTCTGTCTGTATCTAAACGATATCGCTCTGATGGAATGGACACTTACTAAAATGTGTTGTCTAGAAGCTCACTGAGACTTGGTTTCACTTGCTCCCTTTCTGATAAGGTCATGATGTCTATGGCTGCGTTCACATCACCAGCCACTCAAATCCGATTAGTTTTGTTTTTTTCACCGAACTTGACACATTGACAAATTTTAGGGCTGTCTGAATCTGTTCTTCAGATTCTTTCTTTCATATCTACCTGATATGTGATCATGTCATTCGAATGAGAACGGTCAGATGGAGATTCATGTAATTTCCGTTTCTGTTTCGGACTCCTCTGGGTAGCCTCGCCTTAAAGTTTCTCTTTATGTAATGGGAAAAATTACACAGCTGAAAAACATGATATCAGATGGAATGGCTACCTGGACTGGCCTGGTGTCGTATCACAACCTCAAGCCCAGTGTTACCAGAACAGTCTTGGAATAAAGCAGTTATTCAAGGAAAAATGGATGGATGGATGGATGGATGGAATTGATCTGAAAAATCCCAGCCATCACCATCAAGCCTCCAACCTTGTCTTCCTGAGTCAACCACAGTTGCTCAGATGAATACGGCAAGTTAAAAGTAATTTAATTATCAATCCATTTGTCATTATAAGCACTTCCTAGAAGCAAGTGGTAGCAGCTCAGTGGTTAAGGCATTGACCTACTGTTCGGAAGGTCCCAGGTTCAAACCCCAAGACCACCAAGTTACCACAGAGCAAGGCCCTTAACCCTCAACAGTATAACGAGATAAAATGTCGCTCTGGATAAGGACTACAAAATGCAAATGGATGTTATATATACTATAGTATACAGTATATAAGCTTATATGTTACTAGATGTGCCCACTCATAACCGTGTTTTTAAAAATGTGCAGCACTATCTATTGCATTGTGGAAATAACCTAATTAATCTTTATGTGTTCCTTGAAGTGTGCGGACTAAAGGTGTGAGACTGCATTTATTGAATAGATTTTAATTGCACACTCATAAGCATGTATAAAAAAAAAATCTACAGTGCCATCTGTAGAATTCTGAGAAAAAACTAATGATTTTTTTGAAGGTTGATTAATTATTTTTTTTTTATAATATAAGGCATTTTCCATTTAAATTTCAAAGTAGCATATCTTTTCTTCCAGTGGGCCGATTGCGATGAACCAAAGCCTACATGTTACTTCAAGTCCAGCCAAATACACCTGTGAAAACCCTTTTAAAATTCATCCAGTAGTTTTTACGTGATGTGTGAACAAACAAACAGATAACAGATGCAAAATGGTCTTAAACCACCGCAGTGGGTCCAGAGCTTTTCAATTCAATTCAGAATTCAGAGAATAGCAGGAAACCACATTCACATGCGCGGCCTGCAAAGTGTATTATTAATAACATTAACAATAAACATTTGTCTACTTCTCCCACCATGCAGGGTGTTTATCAGTAAACTAACAGTAACGGAGTGTAACTGTAGTGTAGTGGGCTACTTATTGGTGTTGATGGTTTTATTCTGATGCGGTCACGGGTGTGCATGTGCTGAGGATTTTATGAAGGCTTAGAACTACTACTTGTTTTATAGTAAACAATAAAAATGCATTATACGATATAAACTCTGAGCTGTATTTTAATCAGTTATTCATGACTCTCTTGATACTTCATGGTGTTTGTGCACCTGAGTTACATAATGCTGTTTAAACCGAATGACAAAGAACTTTGTCCTCTGTTTGACCTGTGTGTGTGTGTGTGTGTGTGTGTGTGTGTGTGTGTGTGTGTGTGTGTGTGTGTGTGTGTGTGTGTGTGTGTGCGTGTGTGTGTGTGTGTGTGTCTCACTCTCTCTCTTTCTTCAGAAAAACATGTGACATAATGTTTTTCCTTTTATCTTCCTGATATTGATAACTTGATTATAAGAAGTGTGAGAGAAGAATATAAAAGCAGTAAAGTTATATGAGAATTATCTTGTGTGTTTTTTTTTGTTTGTTTGTTTTTTATTCCAGGAATTAGGACTATAGTTTGAAACTACTACAAAGATATTTATATTATACTGTATTAATGAATCGTTCGGTGTAAACAAAGGTGTCATTTAGAAGGACCGTATGATTTTTTTTAAGATTCATTTAGCAACAATGGGAGAAATAGCAGGTGTGGGCGTGTCCTACATTTTTAGTCCTAAATTTTTGCCCCGTCTTTCAGTAGTGGTTAAATGCGCACATTACAAAAGTAATTATTCTACCTAGAATATCCCAAACCCCAAATACACAGTTTGATGTCTAACGCCTCCACATTAACACACACCAGCAACGTGTCTATATACCGTACAGCCCTGGAAAAAAAAATAAGACGCCGCTGCAATTTACTCCAGGAAACTTCTGGAATGTCATCAAGAAGAAGATGGATGATCACAAACCATCAAGCAAAGCTGAGCTTTTTTGCAAAAACTTGGTGGTATAAAGTTACCCAACAGCAATGTGAAAAACTGGTGAAGAGGCAAAACACAAAAATCAAGGTTATTATTCCACCACACGCTGATCTCTTAATGTTATTTAGTCAAAGTATTAACACAATTTACAGATTATTTGCATTTAGTTTTGTTTGAGTTATTAAAGCTCTGCAAAGTATGCATGATCTTTAAATATACACTCTAAATAACAATAGTTATGTTTTTAATTTAGGAGAAATATTGTCAGTGGTTCACAAAAAAAAAAAAAAAAAAAAAAAAAAAAAACAATACATACACCTGTAGGGAAAAAAAAAGATAAACTGATTATTTTGCAGTGCTCTTTTTTTTTCAAAGCTGTAATCATCATTGATCTTTTGCATTTTTTTTTCAAAATCTTTAAGTTTTAAGGGTTTATGTAAAAAAATATAAATTAAAACATTTCTTCTATGCATTTTCTTCCATTAGGAAGTACATTTTAATTAAAACTTCAAATGTCATGAATGCAAAACTTTGCTGTCACTCACACTGAAGAGAGAGAGGATGGTGAAGCTTGCATGTGGGAATATAGAAGGAGTAATCAAGCATCCACACAAACATTCACACTCACACACATTCACACTCACACACATCCACACTCACACACATTCACTCTCACACACATTCACACTCACACACATCCATACACAAAGGAGGGAAGAAAATGTTTATCTGATCTCCTAATGCCGCCTGCCAACCTTCACAAGGGCGTCTTTTTAATATTCATTTAGAAACTGCAGATCTAATGGACAGCCAATCGAGGCCACTTGAAAGGCGCTAATTATCTCTGACATGTTTGTTGCTTGCTAATTTCCCATTTTTGTATGGTGAAGCAATGGGTCTGATTTTAAACAAAACTACCCGTAAGACTTTTTTTTTTTTTTTCCTAAACCAGACTGCTGCATAGAATGACAGTCGACTCGCCAGGCCTCTCCAACTGACAGAATCCGGCATGTTCTGTATTATTCTTGTGTGTCTGATTCCCATGAATGAAGGCAGATGTCCAAATCAAATAAGAGCAAAAGATTAAAATGGGGATACAAAAAAATGCAGAAAGATGCGTTCTTCAATGTATTACTGAACTCCAAAGGGATTTCAGAAAAATCCATCCAGTTTACTTTATGTTCAGGTTTTATCAGTGTACATTTATGATGTTTAACCATATTCATGCATTATTCAAAAAGTAAACTGACTGCCATGCATAATACATTATATGTGCCATATTCAGAATCCTAAATCAGTTGAAGTTTTGTTGCTATTATTATTATTATTATTATTATTATTATTATTATTATTATTATTATTATTATTATTATTATTATTATTATACACAAAAAACTCACCAACGTAATTATTTTTTTTTTGGAGTAAAGAAAGAAAGAAAGAAAGAAACTTTTTTTGTTAAATGAAACCTTCACTTGTAATTTGTAGCAATTTTTATAGTTTTGTAGTATAGTAAATTTTGTAGCATGTTGTAAATCTTAGTGGTAGTTTTGCAGTATGTTATAAAATTGTGGTGGCTTGAATTTTCATTCTATATAAAATGTTTTTTTTTTTGTTGTTGTCGTTGCAAATCAAATAAATTGTTGTGGGTCTTTCGGCTGCTCCCGGCAATGGGTCACGACAGCATACAAGCTCTAACAGGTTTTACACCAGATGCCCTTCCTGACGCAACCCTCCCATTTTTTCTGGGCTTGGGACGGACACTTCATCCAGTTGTTGGGAATCAAACCCGAGCCTTTTTCTAGTCTGAAAGATTTTAAGTTGGTGGAACTTTAAGGTGACAGTTACTGTTACTTAAGTACTTACAGTTACTTCAAATATCAAATTTGTTCAGCTACAGTAACTTGAAAAGTGTCATTTCTACAAACTCATGAATACCAAAAAGTTCTAAATACTCATGAAGGTCTATTAACTGGCAGAGAAAGAGACAAAAGCTGAAAAAAAAAAACATTCCGTTGTTTGTATAATGATGTACAAAGAGGCGTTCAAGTGAAACCGAGACTTATGATGAAATTTCTGATAAAAGAAGGCATAAAAAAAATAAAATTTACTTTTAATTCTGTTGAGTCTTCAGTCACAGTACGGTGATGAAACTTTTAGCTGCAGTAAAACATTTGTATGGTGCAAACATTTTAAAGCAGGCCGTACGTCTGTAAATGATGATCCTGGCCGATGTGGCTCACAGGAGAACTGATCGAAGGATGTGGATAACTTGTCATCAACTTACAGAAAAGAAGCATCTGTCTGTTGGAGCTGTACACAACTTTTACATTACAAGAACTCAGCTGGGAGTTACTGTATCGCCACATCCCATTTCCACATGTTTGGGCCATTAAAGGAGTTCCTGGGAGGCCAGCGTTTAAAATGTGGAGCAGGCAGTCCGATCATGGGTCCAGCATACTGAGAACACTTTCTACCTTGATGGTGTCCAAGCACTAGTGAAACACTGGGAGAAGTGCATCAGTGTAGCAGGGGATTATATAGAGAAATAAAGGGGATTTTTACTCTCAGATCTGTGTCCTGTTATTCTGCACAATCAAAAGTCACTCTTCAAGTTGAACTTATCTCATATATAATGAGGCCACACTTACCAGTAAAATATCAGATTATTATAAGTAAATGATTTGGAATTTTTTTTTTGTTTGTTTGTTATCTGGTCAATCAGATCACATGCTAAATGAGACACTTACAGTATAGAAGTGATGCTACAGGATGCACAATCTGCCAAGCATGCATTAAAATCAGCTTCACAGCATGCTGGAGTTCAGCAGGAAATCCACCATTTGGTAAAGATAAAGTGCATTAATAACCCAAGCAGTCAGGAGAGTTTATACTACAATATCATATCCCTAAAAAAAAAAAAAGACTCATGGATGATGAATTATTACTCTTGAGCCACATAATAAAGCGAAAGTCAAATAACAATTGAAGCCTAATCGATAAGAAAGGTCATAACCGGCTTTGTAGCTGTGCCATCTGCTTTAATCCAATTTATATATGGATAGTGAGCCGGA
Organism: Clarias macrocephalus; assembly: GCA_011419295.1. Lineage (NCBI taxonomy): Eukaryota > Metazoa > Chordata > Actinopteri > Siluriformes > Clariidae > Clarias > Clarias macrocephalus. The sequence continues at coordinate 18,003 of JAAGKR010009002.1, read as the reverse complement.
GATACACGATGTTTAGGGAAAATATAATGCAAGTAATCTCTTCCCACTGCTACAACAGTAGCTACATACATACATATGTATGTTAAATAAAAACAGTTTAAACACAGCTATCGTCCCTAAAACAAATGTTAAAATTTTTAATGAACCCATTAAAATACAGAGCAACAAAATTAAAACAGCATTTATGTCTGGAAGTGGATTTTACCTGGAAATATAGACTTTACTTGGAAACAAATGAATGTATGTGTGTGTGTATATATATATATATATATATATATATATATATATATATATATATATGAATCTGTTCATCATCTCATTTCTGGAACATTCATTCATCTCATCTGCTTTGCTAGATTTGTACCGTTAGTTAGACTCAACCCAGTTATCTAAGCTCATTAACCTCTGTGTTCTAGCTAGAATGCTGTATGTTTAACAGGAAGTTGCATCATCTGAATTTCCTAAAGATATATATATATATATATAATATTAAGCATTGACTAATTGGTTGGATAAATGTGAAAGTATAATTTTGTTACAGACGTTATAGATTGATTAATAAATAAATAAACAGATTAGCACAGGTTCTAATTAACCACAGTGTTTGCAATCTCTAATTTGATAACTCTCTGACTTTTTGCCTTTTTTTAATTGTTTAGGAATGAAATTAAGAAATGTAGAGAGAGAGAGAGAGAGATTTGTTGGCAGCAGGTCACTTGAATGCATTTCAATATTTCATTTATCCTGATGACTCTATTAAGTATTTTATTACTTAGCAAGGTGCTTGTCGTTAGCTACTGTATAATGTTATAATGGAATTAGCATTAAAAGACATTGGACTTTCAGATGGTTTACCTTTTGTCATCCTGTCATTGGTTACATCATGCTATGCGCTAGTTTAGCCTGAAATGACCAGACATAAGGATTTTGAACATTTATACTAGACAGAAATTAAAGGCACATGGTTGCCTACAGTACAGTTTCCGGGATGATTACAGAATTGGTAATTGAAGTCAAATTGAACACCGTAACCAAAGCTAAACAAATATAGCTAGTCAAATGAGTGCATTATAGGGACCTGCTCAGTAGGATCATGATGTAGCTACTGTCACAATGTGTGTAGAATAGGTGCAGGAAATGATTCCACAGGCTCCCAGAATCACACTTTTACACTTTCATGTGATAACCTGGAGATTCAGTACATTCAGGTCGTCAGTTGACTGAAGCGACCCCAGATCATAACACTTGTACAGTGGACATGATGCATGATGGGAGCATCACTTCATGCGCTTCCCTTCTTACCCTGACACGTCCATATCACATCTGGACTAGCATCGATCTGGACTCACCAGGTCACATGACCTTTACACATCTCTCCAAAGTCAAGGCTTTTATGCTCCCCAACAAACTGAAGACTTTTTTCTGACGAGTCTCACTAACAAGTGGTTTTCTTACAGACACGCAGCTGTTTAGTCCCAATCCTGTGAGTTCTCATCTCACTCTGTGTTTTACTTTCGTTATTAAACATGGCTCTGATTTCTACTGTTAGTTCTTTACCATGCAACTTCACTAAGACTTGTTTTGTTTGTTTAGGTTTGTTTGTTTGCAAAGACTGGGTTAGCTCTCTAACAGTGGTTACAGTACTTGCACTACGGTCAAATGCAGACTTGTTTCCCACAATGCCGTGCATGCGGGCCACTTGTTAGAGCAATCAGACACACGGGTAATTGCTAATGCATATCACACTGCAACAACTGCATATTAATACTGCTGCAAGGGCCAGCTGATCATTAGGACATCAATATGCAGTTTGCATAAATTTATTTCCCGGTAAATGGTCTATGTTTGAGGTGACAGGGTCATTGCTTCAATAATGCTAATGGCCGATCGTCCTTTAGCGGCTAGTCTAAGCGAATAAAGGGCCGCGTCGTCCGTGAAGTCATACTCAATAGTGCTGTTTAGAGCCCAGGTCCACGATTAAAAACATTTAAAAGTTACACTTTTTAACAAACATTTTTTTTTCCATCATAGAAGTCCAGAAAACTGGCTCTCACTCAAAAAATATCTCAAACTGAACATCTGGAATTGGTGTATATCATTGGATAAAAGTCTTAGAAAGAAATACCTAAGTGCTTTTTTTTTTTTTTTTTTGCTTTTGCTTTTTATACTCTTATTCCTGCATCTAAGACTGAACCTGCGGTTTGGTGTCTGTTGATTTAGTCTCAGCCAGCCGTCTGACCTTGAAACTCCGATCCATACAGCTGCCCGTATCCTCAAGGCCCCGGAGCATTGTCCTGAACCTGCCGATAAATTTTCAGGACGAAAAAAAGACGGAGCGTCTACCGAGCCTGTCAGTAACCTTCAGAAAGTGAGCAAACAAAAAGAAAAGTAAAGACGCACAGAGAAAGTTGTTCAACTGCTTCCACGGTTCTGTCTTTTACATACAACACAGTGGTGGAGGATTTTATTTATTTCATGTCTTTTATTTTTTAAGTTGAATTCAATATTAGAATTCCAGATATGTATCATATACAGTACACTGCTTCATCCCAGACCCTGTTTTTTATGTGCCTGTTTGTTTGTTTGTTTGTTTATGTGCCTGTTTGTTTGTTTGTTTGTTTGTTTGTTTGTTTGTTTGTTTGTTTGTTTGTTTGTTTGTTTGTTTGTTTTATTAATTGTTTGTTTGATTAATTGATTGTTCCATGTACTGATTCACATCTCTACTGGAGGCAGATGGTGGCCCAAAATTATAAAGTATATGTTTCTACAATGAAAAAGAAAGCGAGGCACGTTAAAGTTCTGTTGGCGTTACCTGTACAGTGCAGTATAGAGTGTAAAAGTAAACGCGAACCATCAGAGATTTTACTTTAGAGAGAAAATAGAAACATGGACAAGAATGAATGGTTTATTGGCCTCACCATACAGTATTTCCCTTCATCTAAATAATAATCCAGAAGTCACACTGGAGCTGTTTTATAGAACTGAGATGCCTCCTAGTGGACTAGAAGAAGAACTGCAGGCAGTGCTCGCTTTCTTATTTATTTTTTTATATCTTTTTTTGTTGTTTTTCTTTCTCATGTTTTTCTTTATTTTTTTCCTGTCTTTTTTCAAGTTGTTTTTATTTATTTATTTGTTTGTTGATTTGTTTGTTTGTTGTTTATTTTGCTTCATTAAGAAAAAAAATGCATTCTTTATTTTTTTCTACATTTCTTGTTTTCTTCTATGTTTTTTATCCTTCCTTCCATACTTGCTTAATTTCTTTCTTTTGTTTGTTCTTTCTTACTTTCTTTCTTAGTTTTTTTTTCTAAATTTATTGCTTTATTATTATTATTATTATTATTATTATTATTATTATTATTATTATTATTATTATTATTATTATTATTATTATTATTATTATTAAAAAAAAATCATTACATGCTTGCTGGCTTCTTTCTTTCTTTCTTTCTTTCTTTCTTTCTTTCTTTCTTTCTTTCTTTTTGTGGTGAGATTCAGTAGAGATGTTAATAGCATGTGAAATTATATGAATTACCCATTAATAAAATGTCACTCATTCTGAGGCTTGTGGCCTTTTAATTTCCCCTATTAATGGGGATCAGTAACTACAGTTTGTTTCTGATTTATTTTGTCCTACTGAAAGTTTGAGTATAACAGATTACAGCACATCAGAAGCTCACATCTGTATAGTGTAAAGCACACGTCCACTGCTCATTCTGCATCAGTGAAAAATGACAAAAAAGTTATTTGCAGGTAAAGTTTATTTCTGCTGACTCCTCCATGCAGACCGTGTGTAGGGGCAACACTGCACAATAGATTCACCTTCGCTGCTTCAGAGGAACCTTCCTGAAGGTCCTGAGAGGCATGTAGAGATTTCACCTCGCATGTCTGACCAGCACATGTTTGATTCTGCTTAAAATAATTCTTGTTCTTCATTATACAGTATCATCTTGACTCCCGCAGTTCTTCTGACCTTTTCATGCAGTGGAAATTGTGAGCACTTTGAAGATATTTAAATAAATAAATAAATAACTCTATTTATTAAAGTATATTTAATTTTTTTTTTTTTTTTACACAATATGTTTAAAGCATATCTTGCTAAAACATTGTTGAACATCAAAGATCTATCAGCACCAGCAAGTCCAGTGCTGCTGTGACAGGGTTCTATTCGTGAACCTTAAATAAATCCAGATTCCAGGACATTAGGAATGAAAATCACCGGGCGAGCCGATACAATGTTCTTACAATACCGTGGTGACGATCTGATTTGTATTGGGAATTTAAAAACATCACTGTTTTACAAATGAAATAACAAAGAGGTAGGATGTAAGAGTTGTTCTTTGGTGTTACGGATGCAACATTTGGACTAAACAAAAAGCCTCAGCTAAGCTTCGTATCAGTGAAATAATTTGCATCACTTTTAATGAATCTTTTCAGCTGTGAAAAACATAAATCCTCAAACTCCATGTCATCATTTACAGCCGGAAAATATACAGTATAGCATTTTATCAGATGTATAATGGAGAAACTATTAAGAGAACATACACGTTGACATGACGAAGTCTACTAGGTTTCATGCAGAGTAAAAATTGAGTTTATTGATTCATAAACTTACAAAAAAAAAAAAAAGTACTTTTCCCCTCCACTGTGCCAGTTTATGTCGCGAAATGTAGTGTGCAGCTTTCAAACCAAGAGATTTATGTATCCAAACACTGGCTTTACATGTTCTTTGGCCAAACCTCCTTATTTCTTCATTCTTCACCTGGCAGTCTGACTGAAATCTAACTAAAACCTGTTGCTTCACCCGGTGCCGCTCTGTCCAGCAAGGAAGGACGTCATGTGCCATGGTACGGCTGTGCAAACACAGGTGAGAGGTCATCATAACAGGGTGTGTGTTCGCTGAGCGGGCCCGCTCCTGGACGCTGGGCGATGCCAACCCCGTCAGTGCCATTCCCACCGCAGGGACCCGCAGCCTGGCACGACGCATAAAGAGCCTTTTCTCCACAGCTGCTCACTCCTGCTGCTGGAGTTTTTAACGAGCATGGAGGCTGGACGTGAGCTTGAAGTGTTGATGAGTAGGTTTTTCAAAAGGCCAGTATGAGGTGATGAGCTCAAGTCACTTCCTCTGCCATTGTTTATTCTCAGAGTCCAAAGGTTCAGTCAGGAAACTGCATGTTTTTCACGCTGACTCAATGCGAGTGGTTTTAATTTACAGCCTCACACTGATCTGTGAAACACAACACTGGATGTACAGTTGTGTTGGCTGAAATATTCCAGTAGATCAGTGTTCAGTTAGCTATTATTATTATTATTATTATTAGTAGTAGTAGTAGTAGTACTATGAGCACTGTTTTAACAACAACAACAACAACAATAATAATAAGAATAATAATAATAATAATAATAATAATAATAATAATAATAATAATATAACAACATGAACAACAACCATCATCATCATCGTCATCATCAAGGATAAAAATAAATCATCATCATCATCATCATCATCATCGTCATCATCATCAAATAAAACTGTAGTATTTTAGTAAACATTACGTATAAAAATATGGTACATAAAGCAATGTTGTGTAGCTGATGCTATGAGGTCAACAAAACATAATCACAATAATTACAATAATAATTTGATTAACATAGAATAATTATTATATAAGTTATTGTGTGGACCTGGGGGAAATTATTATATATCAATAAATAATCAAAGACAAAATAATAATTTATAGCTACACTGCATGACAAGTGATTAATTAATATGGTAAACAAAATAGTTAGATACAAAATAGTTAGTTAGTTAGTTAGTTAGTTAGTTAGTTAGTTAGTTAGATGAAAAAGCATATTTTCCCCTCACATGGTGTCTCAGGGGCCGTGATAAGGACAGCACAGTGTCACAGCCTCGCCTCCTAACCACACCTGACAGGCACTTGTCTCAGAAAACTGCACACCGCGACACCCTGGAGCTCGTTCCCTCACATCTCATCAGGACTGCTTTGAAAGAGGAGACAGATGAACTGCTCTGACAGAAGAGAAAAAAAAACACAATGGGATGTTTGATTGCTCTTCTTGACTTCACGGCCGCAGCAGGGTGCCATTACTTTTGCTGCATCCAGCCTCAGTGGGAGGCTTGACCTTGGGATAATGGCCATGTTGAGTGGACATTACTTGCTGAACCAGAGTTGAGGAAACACACACATGCACACGCGTGCACACACACACACACACACACACACACACACACACACACACACACACACACACACACACACACACCTGGGTGTATTTTGTGATATTTGTTTGTTGTTATTTTTTTTTATTTATTTGTTTATTTAGATGTTTCAAGTGAATGTTTATTAAGTAAGTATACTTAATGCAAAAAACTATAAATGAATAAATATCTCACACACACACACACACACACACACACACACACACACACACACACACACACACACACACACACATATATATTCCTACCATAATAATAAAAATGTAAAATACAGTAAGTAATAAATATATATATTTGATACGGTTGAAATAAAATAAACATGTCATAAATATATTTAAATTAATATTTAATATCTAATAACTTATGCATTCATTTATTGAATCTACACATTAAATGTATTATTTATTGTATTATTGTTTATTGTATACATTTTTTTATTTGCATCCTCTCTTACATTTTGATACATTTTTAATATGAAAAAATTGCAGCATTTTGCAATAAACATTTTTATTAATTTGTGAAATGCAGTGATAAAACTAAACATTGTCTAAAACTAATAATTCACTAAATCACAAAACCTCCTACATAGCAGAGGTTTATTTATTTATTTATTTATTTATTTATTTATTTATCTCTCAGTAGTCCATACTGTATCACTGTATGTATTATTACTCGGCCAGAATGTACCTCTTCGTTAGAGGAGTAATCATCATCATCATCCTCATAATCATCATCACCATCATCATCATCACCATCATCATCATCATCATCATCATCTTCGTCATCCTCATCATCATTATAATATATAATCATTAGCAACTCAGCAATAAATAATTTCTATAAACGCAGCACTGCTATTGTATTTACGTTTCCTCTGCGCCCTCCACAGACATTAACGACTTCAAAACTAATAAACATCACAACTGCTTTCAGTTAATTAAAACAATAGATATCACGGTGCAGAGAGAGAGAGAGAGAGAGAGAGAGAGAGAGTGTGTGTGTGTGTGTGTGTGTGTGTGTGTGTGTGTGTGTGTGTGTGTGTGTGTGTGTGTGTGTCATTCATCTATACATTTCATGAGCAGTGCAACGTCCTGCAGTTTCTTTATGTTGAACGGCGATCGTAAATAAGAGGCGTTAAAATTCCACCCGATCAGCATCTGAGCACATTTTAGAAATTACACAGTATGATGTACTGAAAGAAATGCTGCCTATTGATTGATTGATTGATTGATTGATTGTTGCAAGCAGTATGTAAGGAAAATGTATTACCTAATTATTCATCTAAGACAAAACACATAAGAATTTTTTTCATCTTTATCTAGATATTATTTATTAATCTTTATATTACTTCTTTTATTTATTTATTTATTTATTTATTTTTATTTTTCTACTTTTCTTCACCAAACATTTACATGACAAAAGAAACAGCATAAACATGCAGTAAGCAATAATGCACCACGACTACCACCACCACCACCACCAACAACAACAACAACAGCACAATGAAAGAAGGGGAATCTCGTAATTCATTTCAATTTAAAATACTTTATTTATCCCCATGGGGCATTTTAAGGCACAAAAAAAAAGCCATCTTTTTAAAAGACAGAATAGTTCTTCATGCTCTACCTGATGCACACTGCAAATCTGTGGAAGAAAGTGATGCTCTCTGTGAATGCAGTTCAAGACACTCAAGATCGCAGGGTAGCCGTGTGTCGTTAGCAGCAGGGCAGGAAGACGGGGTAACATCTCCTCCTCAGTGGCGTCGCATAATGCAGTGCACTCCTCCCAGAGCTCACTTTGGAGTATTTGCTCTTGCTCCAGGAGGATCAGAAGAAAGATCTGCTGCATTCACTTCTCTTGGTCTCTCGTTCTGTCAGCGATCCAAAGAGTTAATGATGCAGATGCACCATGTTGTATAAGAACAACCAGAACATGATGGCGGAGACTTTGATCGCTAGACATATTAATAAGAACTGAACAGAAATGAGTCAACAGGAACCTAAGAAACAGGAACCTAAATGTTGTAACGGTTAATGAGGTGTTGGTCAAGATGCACTATATTGCCAAAAGTATTCGCTCGGCTGCTCTTACATGCATATGAACTTGAGTAACATCCGATTCTTAATCTGTAGGGTTTAATATGATGTCAGCTTTTTGCACCTACTGTACAACAGCTTCAAGTCTTCTGTGAAGGCTTTCCACAAGGTTTAGAAGTGTGTTTATGGGAATTTTTGACCGTTCTTCCAGAAACGCATTTGTGAGGTCAGACACTGATGATGGACGAGGAGGCGTGGCTCTCAGTCTCCGCTCTAATTCATCCCAAAGGTGTTCTATCAGGTTAAGGTCAGGACTCTGTGCAGGCCAGTCAAGTTCTTCCACACCAAACTCACTCATCCATGTCTTCATGGACTGCGCTTTGTGCACGGGTGCATCGTCATGCTGGAACAGGAAGGGGTCATCCCCAAACTATTCCCACAAAGTTGGGCCGCTGAAATTGTCCAAAATGTCTTGGTATGCTGAAGCATTAAGAGTTCACTGGAAGTTTGGGGCCGAGCCCAACCCCTGAAATACATCCCCACATCGTGATCCCCCCTCGACCAAACTTTACACTTGGCACAATGCAGTCAGACTGTTCTCCTGGCGACTGCCAAACCCAGACCCATCCATCAGATTTCCAGACAGAGAGATGTGGTTCTTCACCCCAGAGAACACGTCTCCACTGCTCTAGAGTCCAGTGGCGGCGTGCTTTACACCACCGGATCTGATGCTTTGCACTGAGCTTGGATGCAGATGCTTGGCCATGGAAACCCTTCATGAAGCTCTCTACACACTGTGCATGGCCTCATGACCTCTGTGCTCTATGTGTCTCAGCATCCGCTGACCCACCCTGTGATTTTATTTGGCCCAACACTTCGTGGCTGAGTTGCTGTCGTTCCCAATCACTTCCACGTTTTGATAATTACACTAAAATTTGACTGTGGAATGTTTAATAGCAAGGAAATGTTACGACTGGACTTTATGCACAGGTGGCGTCCCATCACGGGACCACGCTGGAATTCACTGAGCTCCCGAGAGCGACTCATTCTATCACAAATGTTTGTAGAAGCGGTCTGCATGCCTAGGAGATTGATTTTATACACCTGTAACCATGGGAGTGAGTCATGGAACACCTGAATTTACTGATTTGGATGGGGGAGTGAATACTTGGCAACATAGCGTATTATAAAAACAGGATTTATTTTCTCTTTTTTTTTAATTAAGTGTAGCCATCCAGCAATATTATTTACATAGGAAATGTGTTGTGTAAATATAAATCATGAGTCTTGTACAGTATGTTTCAAGATATTTCAAATGCTATATTTATCATATATATGCAAATGCTTATTTCTCACAAATAATGTGCAATAAGAAGAAAACAGCTTTTTCTTCTTAAATTCACATTTTCGACAGCAAGTTCTCCAATCCTAGACAAAGACTGCCTCCTCCTGGCTGATCGGAATTCTTCAGGAGCGCTAAACCCATTTGCTTCCATCAAACTCAACATAAACATTATTTAAAATATTTTCACTATGAGGTTTTATGTGGGGAAAAAAACATGCATGGAAGGAGTCTCCAGTGTCAGAGCCATGACAGTCAGAAGTAAAAGCGTAACTTACAATTTTCATGAAAGAATGAGTTTACACGTTCTGGTTTCTCATAATATCCTTCATGACAACCAAAAGGAAAGAAAAAAAGAGTTTCAACAAATAGCTAGCAGAATGCTATGAGGAGAATATAAGACTTTAGGATAAACTTCAGACTGGTATCCATAGCTTGACAAACACAGCAATAAAGTACTACAAATGTAATTTTCTTTAATGAACGTGATCCAACACGAGGCATTTCACTAGCTGATGATTTGATCCAAACCCACATGACACACCAAACTTGAGTTTTAACAGCAAAAAAAAAAGGGGGGGGGGGGGGTTAAAACATTTTAAACACACAGTTTTTACCACTTGGTGGCAGTGTTGCACAAACAATCACAAAACCAGATTAAGTCAAACTTTTATTTTTGTTTTTTCCTGTACATTTGATATTTCACACAAATTGCATCCTTGCAAAATATCACTCAATCCAAAACCCATCAAATGTAATCATTAGGCTGCAATATAGGCAGTTGATTATGATTAGAAATGCAGATAATAAATATACAGAGTATAAAAATATCTATTTCTGGCATAGAAACAAAGATTGCAGAGAAATGAATCGACTGGTTTATTTATTATGGAAAGCGCTAAGCACTGATGAGTCAGAATTGTAGATGTGTTGAGGAATCGTCACATCAACGTGACAAAAAGGCGGACGTATGAGCAAACCAGGACTATTGAGCGGGAGCCCTGCAGTCTGGGCGAGGGTTCGAGCCGCACTCTCCACTCTCTCGTGATCAGTCGATCTCGTTCTCATCCAGTCTATCTGAGTCCAGGAGAAGCTACAGAAGTATTACAGCGTTGCTAGAGCTGGTGGGTCGTCCCATTTAAAACCGGCGAGCTTCCCATTTCTACCGGGCAAATATAGTCTGCTGATTCATCAGGTCTCCGCTTCCTCAGGTGGCTGAAGTTCGAGAAGCTGAGCTTCTTTGGCTGGGACGAGGAACATGAGAAAAGGAGAGAAAAAAGGTGTTACATGTAAACGACTATTTATATAAAGTACATGAAATCAGAGCTACCAGATTGGCGAGGCAACATTCTTCCAAATGTTTACCAATTAAGATATGAGTTATGATCAGGGGTGGAGGTTTGTACTGCATTCATGTACTCATTTTAAAATAGACCTGATAATAAAAAAAATGGACGATAAAGTTTTGTTTCTATTTAAAAAACATAGTATGAATGGTGTTCAAGTCAAACTGGGACTTTTGTACAGTGATCTAAAATGCTGGCCTCCCAGAAACTCCTTTAATGCCCCTAACATGTGGAAATGGCTGTACGGGTGATGTGACGATTGTGTGTAAGTTCACAAACCTGGTAACAAGTTATCTGTTGATTTAAAGAACGTTTGCACCGTTCAAATGTTTTACTCTAGTCTCATCACCGGACTGTACTTCTGTAAACGTCAATTGTTTTTATGCTTTCATTTACCATACGTTTCATCACAAGTCCCGGTTTGACTTGAACACCATTTAATACATTTAATTGTTGACATGGTGGAGGTTTCTGTGATGTAAATGTTAACATACTGTACATCATTAAAAAAAAAAAAAATGCCTTTTTCATTTTGTTAATTTTGTCCAAAACTCCTGTACAGAATAATATAATATTGTTGTAAATAGCATGTTACAGTAATAATCATTTTATTACTTTGCTTAAGCACGGTAGTACTGTATGACTCTACAGTATCAATACTATTCAGTATTTCTGTGTGATTCTGTGTCCCTTCACAGCATTTTTTTAAAATAAGTCCTATAACTCAGTGTATCTGATGTCGTACCCGGACTTTAGCGGTGGTGGTGAGCGGCGTGTGCCCGCTGGCGTTGGCGTACTCGCGCTTCTCCTGCTGAGCCTGAACGCCCACCAGACTGCTGAAGTTGGTGGTTAAATGGCGTCTGAGCAGCGTTTTCTGAGGAGGGATGTTCAGCAACATGGCCAACGTCTCCGAGGTAAACCGCGGCTCCAGGATCTGAAGATGGATCAGAAAATAATAAAAATGTGCTGTTTATGATAAACCCAGAAGTAGATCTGTAAACAAATTCATACCACAGTACGAATCCTGATGCTCAAAGTAATTAAACATACTGAGTAGTGTTAATTTAACAATAACAATTACAATTACTTTAAATTAATAGACCTTGATGAGTATTTAGAACTTTTTGGTATTTAGGAGTTTGTAGAAATGACACTTTTCAAGTTAAAATGAAAACTGAAGTTTAACATTTTAAGTCACAGTAACTGTCTCCTTAAAGTTCCACCAACTTAAAATCATTCAGCCGAGCGATTTTGAATTGTTTTGATCAGGATGGTGGACTGGTCCGTCTTCGCATGATGCTGCAAGTATAATCTTTACAAATCTGGGCACCCTAAAGTAAAATAATACTGCTGTGATTTGTACCAGAGCACTGGTGGCTCAGTGGCACAGTACAGTAGGTGTCTCACCTGCAAGGCCAAAGGGCCGGGTTCGATTCCCACACTGTAAACCCTAATGCTCAACGTAATCAAACACATTGAGTACTGTTAACTTAATTAATTAATTAATTAGGTCAAATTTATAGACCTTTTCGAGTATTCAGAAGTTTTTGGTATTCATGAGTTTGTAGAAATGACACTTTTCAAGTGAGCTGAACTTTAAAGTTCCACCAACTTAAAATCTATAGAGCCCTGGTGGCTCAGTGGTGGGTGTTTCGTCTGCCATGCGAAAGGCCCGGGTTCGATTCCCAACAACTGGATGAAGCGCCGTCCCAAGCCCAGATAATAATGGGAGGGTCGTGTTCAGAACGACGTCCGCTGTGGCGACCCGTTGCCAGGAGCAGATGAAAGACCTGTGCCAAGCTTGTGTGAGGGCCGGATAACGATTAATATGAATGAGTACAACAAACTCAAAAACTGATAGTTCTGTTTACTAAAAATTGGAAACATCATTACTTAAAAAAAAATGTAACGAGTGTAATGTAATGAGTTTTGCCAACTTATTCGGGTTTACAGTGCAGTATTGAATTCTGATCGATCAGAAAATGTTTTATACATGTACTTTTTATAGAAGGAATCTCCATTGTCAGCACTTTGTAACAGTCTGTGATACAAGCTAAAATGTTTTGTATTTTTTTTTTCATATAAAAACTGTTTATGGCAAAATATAGTATTTTTGTATTTTTTTTTATTATTATAAGTTATAGAACAGTAATTTACAGCATTGTGATTCTGTCACCACAATGCAATGGATTATTATACCACTGGATGTTTTATTCCTTACAAAAACAAAACAAAAGTGCTTATAGAAATTATTGTCCAATAATATCTAGTTAATTGATCCTTAATCTTCTTGTCAAAAGAAAATCACAACATTTTAAACACCATTTTCAATAAAATAATATTCAGATTATTCAGGGCTAAAAGTGAACTCAGAACAAGTTCCACCCTGTTTATATTTATGATGTTTGTTGTGACTAACGTATTGATTAATTTGCTTTAAAATGTACTCAGATGGTCATGAACCCATACAATCATAACTCATACAGCTCGGCTCAGTGTGAGATCCGTCACTGAACACTACAGACTCTTTTCCCATGTGACTCACTATGAGGCCTCCGTGCACGCCGCTGCCTCTGAGGTTAGGAGCGTATTCAGCCAAGTCCACCGCGCGCAGCCACTCCATCACGCGGTGATTAGACCACTGCACCACCTCAGACGGAGAGGTTTTATTCTGAGTAAGTCAGACACAAGCACAATGACATGCACCTCATATCGTGATCAAAAGAGGTATAACATTGATAAACTTCCTAGATACTTAATGCAAGTTGCTCAAATATGAAAACTCGGGTCTTTTCTCTTCTTTTGTTTAAACTTTTTCTTAATCCTTAAATTGTGTCATCTGGTTTGTCAAAAATATTTAAAGTAAACTATTATGGAAAAAAGGTGTATGTCGTTATATACAACATACAGGTATATGTGGAAAAAAATAAGGGACCACTACAATTTACACAAACCATCAAGCAAAGCTGAACTGTTTTATATAAATAAATAAATAGATAAATAAAAAAAGTTTCCCAACAGGAAAACTTTTCTTACAGGTTTATATAAAACAAATAATATTATTTTATGATAATATTATATATAATATGTTATTTCATAATAAATGGTTGTTTGTTTGTTTTTGTTTGTTTGTTTGTTTGTTTGTTTGTTTGTTTGTTTGTTTTGCTTTTTTGTTTTGTAAGTTACCTTCAAACATTTTTGACAAAAAAAGAGAACACTTATTTGAATGATTAAGAAAAGGTTACAAGAAAAGAAGAGAAAAGACCAAGTTGTCATATTGTATTTTAACATGAATAAATAAAAGAAAATATATACGCAAATGAAGAAATTAGATTTAATTTAGTGAAAAAAGGCAATGAATAAATAAATAATAGAATGTAAAAAATGTTAGGTATATCAATGACAATCTTTAATGTATTTTTATAAACTGAGTAACTAACTAATATTAAATAAATAAATAAACAAAAACATGAATTTACATTGTACTTTTCTTTAATGTAAAAGCTAATAAGGAAAAAAAAATCTGCAACATATTTCTCTCTTGGTTCTCTGGCTGTAAGGTGGACCTTGAACACACACCTCGTCTCCTGGTCTGCGCCTCAGGCAGTGCGGGTTGAACTTGTTCACGTGGAGGACGTGGATGGCGCACTTGATGCTGAGATGATGGAGCTGACTGGTGACCTTCAGGAACAGAAGGTCGTTCTGTAGGAGGATGATGATGGAAACAACTTTAATAAGATACAGGCTTGTACCGTGTTAGCATCATATGAAGTCCTGTTGGTCAGTTCTTACCACAGTGAGGTACTGGAGCACCCTGCCATCCACTCTGCTCTCATAGAACTGGTCTTTATACTGGGGCAAGCCGATGTCATCCAACCAGCCTGTGAGGAATGAAAAAAATCTTAGTTACACCATTAAAAAGTTTTCAGACTTTCCTGTGAGCAGTTAAAAGTTAAAAAGTTAACATTGTGCTCAGGGAAACTTTAGACCGAAAATAATCTACAATTTATCATTTTCAGAATTAGTATTAATTAACTGTAGTGTTTTCTATCTATCTAAGAAAAAGGCTCTTAATATTTGAACTGAGATATTTTGAAACAGCACACTGACCTGTTCACTGAATCTGTGAGTGTTCAGGCTGAAATGTTAATAGTTCATAAGCTCAAGGTCGACCAATGACATTACGGTAGCAGCGTTACAAAAGTACCTACGTGTGACCCAGATGTGATCGAGCTCCGAGGATTTCTCCATCGCCTTGTTGTTGAATGATCTGACAGCCAGCTCTAGTTTCTTTCTGTGTAGTGGATGTTTGATTCCCATCTCCTGTAATAATAATTGAAGTTACACTTAAGCGATAGAGCACAAGCCAGAGTAGAGTTATGCTCCTGCAGGTAATCAGCCATGTTCAGAATAACAATGCTCTATATAGCATTCTATAAACAAGATATTAATATTGCAAAAGTGACATTTCAGGTACAATATGGCCAAAGTTTGATTTATTTATTTATTTCTAAAAAAGTCGATCCCTAGCTACGCTCACTTTATAGCACATCAGCTAACTGGATTTGTACGTTCCCATCTAAGGTGCTTTTCTTAAAACTGGCATCCTTTATTTCCCTTCAACTGATGAAAGTTTTTGTACCATGATGATGTCTTTAACTGCCTCGGTTCTGTTTTGACCTGGGAAGACGTGGACTTTGATGTGGCGAAAAAGCTGATAGTGGATTACTGTATTAAAAGAAAAGAAACCTTCTCAAATTCCTGCGGCGTGGCGGAGAGGAGGGTCTGCCCACTGATCACCCACTGACGTGCCAAGCTGACGTACTGACCAAGTCCGAAGTCCTCCAGCCAACCGCACACCTGCTCTGTGGTCCAGTTGGAGAACGGGACCGTCATGTCACTGAGGAGTGTTGGAGGAAATTAATCACCCACACAGCGAAAAGAACAAGGATTTCGTCATCATTATTACATTTGCAGTAAAACTCATGCAATATTTCTCTCAGGTTATATTCCTCAGTTAAGGACATATTACTAATTGTAGCATGATTAAAACATGAGTAAATGTAAATTATTAGGAGTCACAGTTTCTTTGTTAGATTCGATGTAAGAATTATTTTCTATGTAAGGAATAAAAGCTCACTGACATATTAGTAGTGGGAAATATGCAACAACTATAATAAAAATGAATCAAATCTGGACTCTTACCGAATGGCGCGGCCCGAGTCAGGGGTTCGAGCCAGGCGTGGTCCAGCTGTGGCCCTAAGTCCTCCTCTTTTAAACTCAGTGGGCCCCAGATCATCACCTGACCCCAGACCTCCCGACTGCGTCCTCCTGATCCTAAACAAAGACACCAGTTGTGTTCACAATGTAAAATCATCTCCCACTGACCCAGACATGTCTTTTAACTGAATAAATAAATAAATAAATAAATAAATAAATAATACAATATATCCATCTTGGTTACTGATAACATAATGAGATCATAAATGGCAATAAATTCAATAAATGATATTTTATGAATATATTTTTTGTAAAGGAAAAAGCAAGAAAATTTTAATTAAAACACAAAAAAGAGAGCACAAAATTAATAACTAACCAGCTGCCATACCAGTTTCAGCAAAAATTTGACTCGCTTGTTTTTTTAGCGTTTTGTAAAAAATAAATATTTTATATATTGCAAGGTTTGTTTATTATTATTATTGTTATTATTATTATTATTATTATTATTATTATTATTATTATTATTATTATTATTTGCATATATATTTTTATTCTTTTATATTTTTCTATACTAGTCGTTAATTAATTTGTTTGTTTGTGCGCTGAGATGCTCAAAACATTGTTTTTATTGTGTTTTTTTTACAACTTACAAGTAGTGTAGTAGTAGTAGGAGGAGGAGGAGGAGGAGGAGGAGGAAAACAACAAGAATAGCAATAGTAATGTTTAAATAATGTTTAAATCATAATAACAGCATTTATTTATTTATTTATTTATTATATATTTTTACATTATTATTTGTGTGTGTGTGTGGGGGGGGGGGGTATTTATCTACTTTTAAAATATGAGGGTGAGTCAAATGAAAATCCTAAAAAGTGCAACATAAATGATTTTATATATTTTTCATTGATTTTATAGCATTTATGACAATCGTGAAATAAAGATTATGTACACTAATTTTATAAATAATTTTTTTTTTTTTGATTCACACTCATATTTTCTAAGGAACCTTTTGACCTGAGAAGGTTACAGGGTTCGTTTAGAGGCAGACATGCAGAGTCTTAGATCCACACTCACTTCCCCCAGAGTTTGCGAATGCTCTTGTTGTTCTTCATGTTTTCCTGCGAGACCGGGGAATGTTCTCCTGAATCCACACCAGACGACGTGGGTGAAGGATCGCAAGCGCTCGGGTCTTCTGCTCTTTCTGCCTTTCCTGTGGGACGAGATTTATAAAGCACACCGAGTGACCTGGGTGTAATCGCGCAGAGACAATCTACAGCAGGGAATGTTATTCAGAAGTGAGGTGTGATGCTATCAGTGAGGCTAATTCTGCCACGGAATATTTCTGAGGCCGTAGCTGTTATGGAAAGTTAAATGTGGTTAGTGTGTCTTTCCAGGATTTCAAGAATAGCAAAGAAATTGCTGAAATTAAATTGTGTGAAATGTGAATGAGGCTGTGCTTTTATTAAAGCATAATTTAAAGATAATAGCTATAATGGTAGGATTGCGCTCCATTAAAGCTTTTAAATCACATACGCCGGCGTGCCCTTAGGTAAGCCTTTTTCCTTATCTAGATAAAATAAAGTGTCTGTTTTTATTTTATATCAAGTGTAAATTTCATTATTCCCATTTAAAGAACCTTCTGCCTAATATTGAGTAGGTCCTATTTTTACTTTTTTTTTCTTTCACTAGACCTCTGAAGGCATGCGCGGTATAAGGTATCAGTAGGAGATCCTTTAATTCTGGTAAGTTTGGAGACTTATTTGCAGTGTGCCTGCTGAAAGAAGCCACGGCCATCAAAGAACACCATTTCCAAGTAGGCGT